>CAAKHD010010671.1:21355-31584 GCA_901007705.1 Fistularia tabacaria
AATCGTATCTAAAAAAATACTTAAAAAATATTACACACACACGGACACACACACTCTCTCGCCAACCCAGAAGCTCTCACCACACAGAGAGAGAGGGGGGTTTGTGTGTGTGTGTGTGTGTGTGTGTGTGTGTGTGTGTGTGTGTGTGTGTGAAGGGGGGGGGGTTGCACATATGTCACCCAAAGCACAGCTTGTTTTTGGGAACTGTTGAGGTCATGAATGAGTCTTTCATCACGGATTATCAACACATCTCTGCTTCATCCAAGGATAATGTTTCTTTTTCCTCCTCGTCTGTTTGTGATAAAAATGACTAAGATCCCAAATATGGCGAAAATCTGGTTTTCAGGATTTCTGTTTTCTTTAAGATAATCACTTGTTTTACAATAAGGCATCGGCGTACGACCGGCGTCACCAAGCAAGATTTTTTTTCCTTTTTTTTTCTCACACCCCATCGGGTGTCGGAGCTAATGTTTTAGCTAATTTGCAACCCAAACATATTCTTCTCCCTTTCACCGCCGTCCCCGTCCCCACCTCCCATTGATGTGTGAAGCAGAAGACACAAGGCCGTTGCTTGACTGATCCCTGAATGCTCTTTAGTAGTTACACTTTTCCCAAACGCCTTGCAGCTGCTCCGATTGTGGCCGCGGAGGGAGGGAGGGCTCCTCGGCCAATTCTTTAGGCCTCCTGCTGCCGCCCGGGCCTCCGACGGGCTCATAGAAAAGGAGTGTGGCCCGAACAATGGCAGGCCATGACATCATGCTTCTTATGAGGACAAAATCCTTTTGCAGATAAGGGGATTCCATCGCATGAAGCTAAATTAGACTAAACGGACAAAGGCGGACGGTATCTGGCTTCTTTGTTCAGATGCGCGGTGAACGTTTGCTCCTTTGGAGGTCGTTGAAATTTGAAAATGCGTGGTGGTGACGGCCGTAACCATGAACGTGGGAGGTGTAGGAGTCGCAACGCACTTGTAATAAATTCTAACAGCACTGATAATGTGTAGGTTTGTGGACATGTAGATGTATATTTATGCAAGAGTTGGAGTTGCACAAACTCAAGATTGTTGAAAGACTCTTGAGAAAGCAGTGGCAGGAAGTGACCTCACAGTCACACACACACACACACACACACACACACACACACACACACACAGAAATATGAGAGAACACATACGGAGTACAAAGTAAAATGAGATTTATTCGATGGTATAAAAACATTTGAAGGAAACATACAAAAATATACGATAAAGAAATATATTACTTTGATTTAATAAATATGTCAGATAGCAGTCGATGAGGACTATCTGGCCCCCGTCTTCAGACTCCTGGGGTTCTGTCCGTCTCAGAGCTGCGGTACACAGTACAGAAACTTGAGGTATTTAATGGTCGATTTTCCCTGTCGTGTTGCCATCGTCAAGGTTTCATTTGTTTTCTGAAGGCAGGTGCATTTGAGTCGGCGACCTTGAATCGCCAACAATTCCGCCGCAGCTCACTGGGGATACATTCGTTGCTCTTCAAATGAACGGAGTAACTTTCATGCAGATGGGGCATTGCATCACTACTGCTTCCTATCCAACACAAAATGGGCATTTATGGGAGATTTGTCGATATTCCTGAGACAACCGTCAGCCCTCTCTGAGTCGTTGACTTGGTGGTTAGCAAAAGCAGTTGCCTGCATTTAAACAACAAAAATAAAAATCAGTCGCCTGAATGAGGATCATTCAGATTCATCCAACTTCCACTAAAGAAATACGCTCAATTGTCCTTTAAGTAAATCCGTCAAGGATCATTATTACTTTCACATTTTCGATTACAAATCAATACTGCCTGGCTGTAATCACCAATCTCCCCCCTGAAATCAAGAGGCAGAAACACGGCTGTTTGACGAAAAAGGTCAAACTTCGAATGAAATTTACACCGGTTCAGTCCAGTGAGACCAGCATGTTCATTAAAAAAAAACAAAAAAACAAACCCGGGCTCGTGACGTGCTCTGAGTGAGCCGCGTGACGCCGGGTTACAGTTCAGAGTCTGAGAAATGAAAGCGTCCCCCAGCTCAGCAGCTCGGAGAGGTGGTGATCGGACTGTGGAGGAAGGAGCGCTGGCCGGCCGACGTGTGCACCGGGATCGAGACCGGGAAATTGAAGACCGTGTTGCCGCCGCCGCCGAGGGCCGGGCTGCCGGCCTCGGACGAGCAGGTAGACGTGGCCAGGACCTGCGACTCGAACTGCAGGAGCTGGCCCATGAAGCTGAAGTTAGGGGAGATGATGCTGCGGCGCTGCTTGACAAACTCAAAGGCCTCATCCAGCTTCACGCGGTTGGTTCGCATGAGGTAAGCCAGGCAAATGGTGGCGGAGCGGGAGATTCCAGCTTGACAGTGAACAAACACACGGCCTCCTTTATTTCTCACGGAGTCTGCGGGGGGGGGGCAACAACAGAGAGCAATTTAGAAAAACAAGCACACAAAAAAGGTGAGAAAGTGTATTTGCACGAGATGATAATAAAACAAAACACAAGAGCCCTTGCGACAATTTCAGTCGGCCTTTACACCCAACAGCGCTCATTAAGCCAAAGGAACCCGGTTAATAGGGGTGTGAGCCGGTGGGGGTTTCTCCCAAAGGAGCGTACAAAAGAGGGGAACAGACCCCTGCGGAGGGCTATTGATCTGGGAGGAAGGCCGACAGAGAGCGAGGAGAATTTGCCTTTTGTTTGGCCGGGACAAAGAATGGCGTGGGGAGGGGTGGGGGGGGGCAATTCAAGCCTCGCCAGCCAATCCACCGCAGAACTAGTTTGGTGCCGTTGCCTTGCTATTCATTAAAAAGGCAGGCGTCCCCTTTATCTGTGGCCAAGAGGTGGTGATGTAACTGCCATTGTGGTAAACAAGTGCTAAGCCAGCTGGTCAGTTTTGGAGGGAACTTTTTTTTTTTCCCCCCCCTTCCTTTAAATTTAAATCCAGGAGTCACACAGTGATGTAAAGGAAGTGGGTGTTTGGGGGGGGGTAACAGCTGTGACAGATGCTCACATTTGGACGCTGAGGGGCCGGGGGGGGTGGGGGGATGTGCGAGTGTGTTGAGAACTTCAAAATAATAACAGGGACTCACCGATGAACTCTATTGCCTCATTGAACCAGGAGCTGATATCGGCCTTGTGGTTGTCCTCCACGGGGATGCTTTTGTAGAGATAGGAGTCCTCGAAGTGGTTGGGGCAATTGGCGGAGACGTTGATGAGAGCTGTGATCCCCAACATGTCCAGCATGTCTTTCCTGGAGGCATGATAGGCACTGCCAAGGTAGAGGAAAGGCAAGATCTCCACTGGTCCACCCTGAGAGAAAGAGGTACAAACATGACAATAAGCAACCTTTACACATGGATGTCTATGGAAAGCTCTCTCCCAGAGAAGGTCACCGGTTGGACACTGACCTGGTCATAGAGGGGGGTGTTGCAGGGGCTGCAGCCGGGATCTGCGCTCTCGGGGCGGCTGGCGCTCAGGGGCAAACTGAGCCCTTGTGAGGGAGACGGTTTCGTGCACATCGCCGGGTACTCGGCTGAAAAAGCGTCGAATCCTCCTGGAAGATGATGGGGTGGGGGGGGGGAGAAAAAAGTGAATATGAGCACGCAAATATTAAAAAGGTACAGCGAGGGGGGAGGTGACAACTGCTAGCGCGGTCTATTTCGGTTGTTTACGGCCGCGCCAGCTGCCGCGGTGACAGCTGTAATCCGCGTTTGTTGCCCCCGTTGTTAGGAGACAAATGCAACCGGGGGCCCCAGAGGGCCCCCGCACACACAAACACACACACACACACTCTCACACTCACCCTGCAGGATGAACACGCCGGCGCCGCACGGGTCGCGACACAAGGCGCCCACGGCGAGCATCAGCGTCCCGTCCTTCTTGGCCTGGCTCAGGTCGGAGCTGCGCTCGTCCAGCAGCACCACGGAGCGGTACTCCCCGGACCGCAGCCGGCCGCGGGTGTCCTCGTTGGGGACGATGTGCTCCAGGCCCAGGCCGCCGCGGGCTCTGCGGCGCACGATGGTGCTGAAGCGCACGTTGGACGAGCCGGGTATGTGCGACGCGTTAAAGGACAGGAAGGAGCGGCAGTCCAGCACCAGGCAGCCCGGGACGTCGGCCTGCAGCAGGCCACGGAGGCGCGCACAGTCGATGGCGGGGACCTCCATTATGACCATAGTAGGGCGGCGGGACAGAAACGTCAAATCCAGATACATAAAGCTGCGGCTGAGGCTCCTCAAGCGGCAACTCTTTCTCGCGGTGTTTACGGAGCGTCGCGTCCTTTGTTCCGGTTTGAAGAGTTTCTTTTAATGGAAGAAACAGCAACAACAATAATAAAACAAAACAAAACAAAAAAAAAACAAACAGGAACCGCTAAAAAGTCGGGAGAAGCACGCCCCAAGAAACTACTGCGGTCCTCTTCTGGAAGTTTATCCTTTTTATCCCTTATGCGACTTTGTTCAGCGGTGTTGTTACTGCGTTTTCAGTAACTCAATGTGTCCCTCCGCGGAGCGAGCCGCTTTATATAGACCCTGCGCGGTGAATGGACGACAGTGACGCCATAGAAGCCCCGCCCCCTCTGGCTTCCTGCCAATTTTTGCTAACGTCATCGCAGCGCGATGGGGACGTCGCTCGCGCGCAGAGGGGGGAAAAGGGGAGGGGTTGAGGGAAGGGGAGGGCAGGGGAGATCTGCGCCTGCGCGGGAGGGCCGTGCAGCGGCCATTTTTGGTGTCCACACTGAGGGAGGAGCGAAGGCATCCAACAGCAACTCCTTCCAATAGAAATCCCTGTAAAAAAAGAAGCAAATGAACAAATAAAAGGGGTTTTTGATGCATAACGTCATAATGTTGTTGCGTAAAATCACATATTTATTTGTATGTAAACATGTCACAATAGTCACGGACTGCCGGGCCCGGCTGTTTGGAATAGAAAATTCCCGTCAATCGTCCCACAGGGACGCACTATCCAGCGGAAAGTGAAGAGTGCAGTAAAGGTAGTTATTAATGTACAAGCAGTAAGATATATAAATATCAGGAAAAAACATTAAACATTTAGAAAATAAAAATAAACAAGGCATAAAATCAAAACATAAATATATAAGCAATCATAAACATGTGGAAAAGTGGCAACGAGCAGCATACAACGATGCTCACAGCAGCAACATCATTTGGTGTTTACCTGCCAAATCATTCACATGCTGAATTGCAAAGTTTCAATCTGCATTATAATTATATTTTTTCAGTTATTCAAGGGTTATTGACACAAAAGTGTCCAAAACAACCTGATGATATTTTTGCACAAAAATGGTGTTTTGTATGTCAACAAGTCAGAATAGTCATGGACTGCCTGCACTGACTGCTAACCTGCCAATTCATGCACTCTCTTTTTGCACTTTGATTGCAAAGTTTACATTTGCATCACATCTTCATCAATTGTTGTTACTAAACTACCGATGTTACCAAGACCTTGCCATACATCTGATGCTCACTCTGGACAGCAGAGAATTTCATTGTACATGCAAAAAAACACTTTGGAGCCTTGTATCCTTGGGTTAGGCTTAGTGTTAGGGTGAACAGTGAAAGGTTCGGACAGTAATTGCGCAAAATCTAATTTTTCAAGCATCTCTCAATGAATGCAAATAACTTTGTATATAATGCTGCTTTGTATTTCGTGTGGTTTGAAACGATGCAGTACAAACAAACCCCGGACTTATGAAGAGGATTAGGGATTACTTGGTTTTATTGTGTGAGGGAGGGTTGGATTACTTGAAAGAACACATGTTTCCGACATTCGACATAATAATAAGTTTATTAAGAGGCAGTTGTTTTTTATTTTGCCATTATCAGGCTGATCCTGCATTCAAAATCATAGTCAACCTTGTCAATACTGCCATATGTTGCACACTTACAGAGGATTGAAATTGCATTGCTCTTAAGACCCACATTGCAATAGATGGATTATAGATACGTAAACATTGTGTATGTAAACATTGTTAAGAAGACACTAAATAGAAGATATAGACACATGTACACAAGGTACAAATATGAAATATAGTAAAAAAAAAAGAGGTGGAGGGGAGGGGGGACAATGAACTTTTCCAACAAAGGGTATATTTTTCTTTAAAAAAGCAACAAAAAACAACGATATAGTATGTCATCCGAGGTGTGATGTCACACAATGGGTTGCAATCACAAATGACAAGGCTTAAATGCTAATTTAATGATCACAATTGAATCTGCGACAGACACAGGGGCGTCAGTTTTCAGATAAACACATTTGGGGGAAATGATTAGATTCCATTCGGACAAAGGAAATTGCATGCGTCTCGTTTTTCTCGAGTATCTAATTTATCAAGTTACCTTCGTATGTTGCTTTGGTGTGCTTTGAATATCCGTCACAGTGAGCACAGGGTGTTCGCTTTTCTGCAGAACAGCGACACTGTCGCACCTGTGTTGCACCTGTGTGACGTATCAAATGAAGTCAATACTGATAAGTATTTTTCTTCTGTCATTCTGTGACCTCTGCGAACACTGTATATATAGTTAAAAATGCAGGGAGGGCAATTTTGAAAGCTAACAAAAGCTGACAAATATTGAAACCAAAAGGTTGAACACATTTATAACTGTAATTGTGTTTCTTCATTTTAAGTGTGTGCGCGAAATATCTGCATGTCGGTAAATAAGGAATGTGCCAAATTTTCCATGATGTTAGCGATTAATTAGATTCCTATTTTGACTCTTCATCTGAGAGTTGACAAATAACAAGATAATAAGTAAATATCTGACACGGGGACCATAAAAGTTTATTCTTTGTTTTTATTAGTCAGAGGTACATAGTGTTCAATGCCCCGAGAGCAAAGGCTAACCATAAAAGTTAATCGCTGTATAGAAATCTGAAGTCCAGTAAATTTCCACACGCTGAGAAACAAAACATCGGCCTTCCAGGAAGACAACAGCAGATGGGTCAGCTCAACCAGCTAGCTTTGGTGCACTAGTGATCCTCCTGAAACAGATAGTTGTCATGTTTTCCCAAAACTGCTTGACACACAAAGTCCTCACAAAGACAATGGAAACCCCTTTTTGTTTATTGGTTTGTTCCCTGACTCACAGTTTGCAAAACTGCTTGCTTTGTCACAACTAGGAAGGCGTCTGACTTTTTCTTACGACGCCGACATCAAAAAACAGGCGGTGTTGCAACTTTGCTTTCTGTCGTTCGCTCAGGTTTGGTTTCTGGTTAGCGTTATTCTTTGCATTTTCACTGAATATTCAATTAAGTTGTGATAAAGTGTCAGTTGTCAGTATTTGTGTTTTGTTTTTCTTTTGGGCTCATCGCATGGTTGTTTTCCCCAGGAGCTGCTTAGTGGCTGGTGACAGCTCATCGCTCATCCGTGGGTTACATGCAGGCAATAATTTCCCATAAGGGATTAATAAAGTGTGAAACAACAAGCAACCTCCCCCGAACAATACTATCATAATACAGCACTTTGATTAAGAATTATTAAGAAATATTATCATTACATTATTAATAATAGTATAGGAAATTAGAGAGGTCGACGTTGCCGTTATTAAGATGATCATGGATGGAAGTATTTATTTTAAATGAAGCTCCGTTGTATCATAATGTCAAAACCAGCCATTTGATTTTACATCAAAATATGAAATTAAACTTTTTTTTGTTAACTGCTTCGAACTAAAGGTGTGATCGAATGTGGACCGTAGCAGAGAAAAATCACTTTTCTCTCAAGGACCTGGGTCAAGTTCTTGCAGCACCTCAAGGCGTACAGCAAAACCTTTGTGTCATTTCTAGTGTATTTTCTTCTTGTTCGCCGGTTGAGAAGCATCTACTTTGAATCCAAGAAATTCATGCTAGATAGTCTACAAGTTTTGGTGAGAATTAGAAAACAAGTTTAAATTCATTGGAGTCGGCTCCACGTGCTGTCATATAGGCCGTGACCTCATTCTCACTTTACTGTCACTTTAACATGTGAGACCCAGGAGATCCACATCTACACTGTTTTGACTGTGTCACTTCTGAGCTGTGCTCTGTGAGGGGGGCGGGGTATGGCCCGGGGGGGCTTTGAGGCAGAAACGTAACCGGTCACAATAGAGTGTAAAAATTCTCCTGCCGGTTTAACCTCACACTCCTGTGAGATGAGTCAACTGTGATACACATGCCACAAAGAAGGAATGTTACACACTAAACTGAGAGGGGGGTCAAAAAACAGAGTGTACCCAAACATTTTGTCCTAACTGAAAATGTGTATTTCTTCTCGTCAAGGGGATTACATGCACGGTGTTGGGAAAGCCATTAAATAAGCTGAGTGTAAAAAGGGAAAGTTTTTGGCTACCGTGAGAGTTTCATGAATAGAAAATAAAAACAAAAAGTACGATTGCCGAAACAATTTTAAAGTCAAAGCAGAAGCAGTCAACTATGTCACAATATCTTAATATTGCTAGCTGCAATCAGAGGTCTTGCTTGATGTTTGTTATTCCCACAACCAGTTAAAGCTTCAGCCAGAAAGAGAAGTGAAACAGAGGAGAAAAAACCTTTATCTGTGGTCAAGGCTCACTGCCAATCACAGTCAACCAGGCAAGGGCTGAGCCACTGTGGGGAAACACATGGACCTTCGGGTGACATCAACACACACGTGAGGGGAGCCAAGTATATTTTGGTGTTATTCAAATGTTGTGAGACCTATAAAACCTTGAATTGGCGTTGGGAAGACATTCCCTGATAGAGAGAGTGATTTTTTTTCATCTGATACATTTTTGTACATCATTAATGCATATTTAGTTTCTGTTTTGTCACAGGTCATATTTATAAAAACTTACACAAGTGCCAGCTGTAAGTCTGATGAGCAGATAGCTCATAGGGAAAATGAACCAGCGCATGGCATCACTTTGGGGGTATAACATCAATATATGATGGACCCAATATTATGATTACTATTGAGAGATGTTAATCAACTACATTTCTGGGAACTGGTATTTAAGCCAAAATGGCTGCGTTATCCTTGTGACAGTTTTCTTGTGTGTGTAATGTGGTTGATATCTGGTTGATACCAGGCACCAAAAAATAACGATGTTCACAGAGAAATGAGCAATTGAAGAATTTTTGCAAGAACGTCTCTGGTTCGATTTCGACAGGAGGACTTTTCTGTGTGGAGTGTGCATTGGTTTCCTCCGGGTTCTCCGGACCCGACATTATCAAGATGTGTGAATGAGAGAGAGAATGATTGTATGTTTCTATATGACGTGTGAATGGGTAAGTGAATGCCCAATGACCGCTGGAATAGGATCGAGCCCAAATATGACCCTGACTGCAGGAAAAGTGGTAAAGATAAATGAATGAATGAATGACTGTAATTTTCTTTTCAAATCTCAACTTATCAGATATAGTTATATTCCAATACTGTAAATCATATGACACTTAAACCCTTTGCATATGAATGATCACCCAAGGTATATTGAAATTAGCCCAGGAAGAACGTTACATTAATGTTTAATATTGAAGCAGGTCTTATAGTAATCACTATTTTGGGCTTATTTATGAAACCAAACACCAGTTTTTATAAATGAGCATTTTTTTGATCTACAGTAATTGGACGTTCCTAGTTCCCTAAACCATATTTTTTGCGGAGTGGTTGAAAATGAAACTAGAGCAAGCAGTACTTTTCACAAATTATTTTAGCACGTTCAGATACCACACGCATGTAACCCATTAAGAGCTAACTTCATTTTTATCGAAGGGGTTAAATTCCTGTATTATTATTATCTATTAGTGATGATTCAAGCACCTATTTATTTATTTGCAGAACTCTTGCATCAGGCTTAATATTCATAGCAAACACACAAGATGTCGATGTCACAAGACTCCCTGCAAAGAGAAAAAATCAAACGTACAACTGTCAAGATTTCAAGTTACTTTAAACATTTCAGCAATTATACCTCCTAACAAAACCCTCAGTGACGGTCAGAATTTTTTTCTATTAAAATTTTTCTTATCTTTTTTTGCAAAGCAGCCTCAGGGCAGTAAGGGGCCGGTGTCTCCCCGAGCCAGCCTCAGGGGGGCGCAGACCGTGAGCCGGTTCCAAACCTGAATAAATGGAGTGGGTTGTGTCAGGAAGGGCTTCCGGTGTAAAACTTGTGCCAAAACCAAATACGCGAATCAAACCTAAGAATCTCAAGCCAGATCGGTCAAGGCACGGGAGATCGGAAGAGCGTCGTG
>CAAKHD010010674.1:9442-32151 GCA_901007705.1 Fistularia tabacaria
ATGGGACGCAGAAACGCGGGGGGGGGGGGGGGGGGGGGGGGGGGGGGGGGGGGGGGGGGCACGAGCTCTACCCGCCCGCGGGCGCGCAAAACCCGCGGCTAAAGGTGCAGCGGCTGCGGGCGAGGCTCGGGACCTGAGCGCCATTATTCACGCCTCGTTCCAAGGACATTAGGATTTGATTGAAAATCCGCAAATCCGAGCGAAAATATTAACGTCGGCTCGGACACCGTGGACGCTCTTGCCTCGACGTTCGCCGCATAAGGGATTCATAATTCATCAGACGCTATTAAGGCTGAATAAATCATTTAGAAATAATTCACGGATTCGTTAGAAGCCATTAATTAGAACAAGGTTTGGGTCGCCTTTGGCCGGTGCTGCTCTTTCTTTAAGTAACACTGTGGTTAAAAATGTTAGCGATCCGGTAATAAATTTCCCCGCTTTGGCCGCAGCCCATCAGTTTTCGGTTCGAAGTCGCTGAGAGGTTTTCCTCTCTCATTAGGTGTCCTGCCTTCGCCTGCGAGTTGTTGGTAAATAAATTTTCTGAAACAGACGCTTTGCAAATGTTTCCTAGAGGGCAGGGAGCCCAGCGCTGGATTGATGGGATGATCCCGCTGACATTTATGCACCGCTTATCCTCGTGAAACGCCATGAAATATGCAGAAAACTCAACCCGTGGTGCCTCATTTTTTGGATCAGGATCAGCATCTTGTTGGCCCCCAATCAGGTCCCATCCCCCCCCCCCCCCTCACCCCCCGAGCTGCGATTAAAGCTAACCAGTTCAAGCAGGCGTGACTTTAACCGGTAACCGGTAGTTTCATCCCGCCGGGTCTGCAGGCTGGTGAAACTGTCCACCCAAAAGCATACCTGTGAACCGAAAGATTTATCAGACAAGCGCACAAACTGCTTTGTAAATATGAGTCGCTCTCTACCTCACTTCATTATCGCCGGTTGTTTGCAGCCGGCAGCTGCGCGTTATCGGTAAACCTCCGGCGAGAGGTATTTCCATCCGGGACGAAAAACAAGGGCGGCTCGGCGATGTCAGTGGAGCCCCTCGCGTTTCGGCCGACGGTGGCGATGCGGCGTCGCCGTCGCCGCGCCGCACGCCGGCGATGCCTTTAATGACGGGTCTCTTTTCGTTGATGAGTTAATGCGAAAACTCTCAATGTCATCAGCGAAGATAAGCGGGAAGAAAGCGGCGCATTGTACACATAATGACAGGCTCCCCGCCTGCCCCTGAGATGTCACGGGTCAGCCATGTTAAGAATGTGTGTGCCCAATCATCCGCTGATCTTTATCTGGCGAGCCTGCAGCTAACCATGACATGGGCCCAATCAGGGGTGCTGATGAATGGACAAAGGGGGCCCTTGAATTGTTGAAGCTGTCACATGACTGCTTTCCTTATAAATCACGATGACATCGGCAATCAATATACCAATTACCCAACTAGATATTAAACATGTTCGGCTGGGCGGTGACCTTTGCCAGCTACGTACGGTACATTTAAATGATTTGTAGAATTATGCATAAATCAACGTTTCGCTGTCGCGGAAGACAAAACTTCATGCTCGGAAAAAAAACATACGCACTGAACTAACTGAACTACCTGCTCTGCCTCTCAGCTTTTTAAATGAAACAGCGGCCGTGTTGAAGTAACGTTTAACCATGGAAGGCACACCGATAAATGATGTGCATGACAAATTAGGATCTTGGACCGCGCCGGATGGCACAAAGAGGGTGAATATAAAAGGTTGAGGGGATGAATTCCAGCTGTCACCGGCATCATAAAACCTGACAAATTGTAATAACGGACTGTGTAATCCACACCACTGTCATTTTTCGCCTTACTTGGGGCTCTCGCTGGCACCGTCCCAATCTGCAGCCAGGTTCAGACACTAAACAAAAAAAAACCCCAATCCGGTCCGGTGGCATTTGTCTCGTTCAACACTATCTGAAATCAAATGCTCGATTCCACTCCCACCGTTCTATTTAGAAGGACTCAGTCCAGCCCTAATGTGAGAATGTCTGTAATCCTCACAAAAGGACATTGACATTTATACCCGGCAGAAATGAATTAGACAAGGCCTGGATTCCTCCGGCGGCTTTGTGCCCGGTACACTAGACTGGGCGGATAGATAATGACACTTTATTACGGGGTCATTATAGCAGCTCTCCGCGATGAAAAGGCAGATCCAGTCAACATGGACAGCAGCGAGACAGGTGACCCAGCATGTTAACAAATACGGCAAATGGGCATTATGGGACTGATGAATTCAGCCCCGGGGAGAGATCAACATAATACCACAGCCTGGCCAAGAACCATCGAGAAAAGACAGTACGGGGAAGTTGTTCTAGACGGCGCTGGCCTCGCTTTCCCACACTACTGGAAGTCAAAGAGGGAAGAATCTGAGAAGCTAAAAGAGAGAGAGAATTAACTAATTTATTGGTGGAAGCGATGAAGATTTTAACTGTATCCTTGTTGCCATCTTGAGTCATTTCTGTTTGATTTGGGGTCGATCGGGGTCACGCGACAAGGGGTTGAATGTTGGAACTGCGGCGGGTCGTCGAGCGACGGCCGTCGTTTGCTTTCACCGACGGTCATGTGAAAAAATTAGGACGCCCCATTCACTCATCAGCTCTTCATGAAGAAACATTCACATGTCAATGTCCAGTCATGCTTTCATGCCTTTCTAGGAAAAAAGAGGGATTCAACTGCAATTAAACAACAAAATTATAATTGTTTTGCACACAAAAGAAACGATAGGAACAAAAATGTGCATTTTAATGGAGGAATAAATTAGGACATCCTACCCCAATAACTAGTGTTGCCCCTTTGGCTGATATAACTTCAGTGAGACGCTTTTTGTAGCCTTTTACCGTCTCTGACATCGATCAGAAGAAAGTTTGCACCACTTCTCCATGCAGAATTCTTTCAGATATGTTGAAGGGGTTTCTTGCATGTACAGCTTGTTTCAAGTCACCCCACAGCATCTCCATGGGATTAACATCAGGGCTTTGACTTGGTCATTCCAGGACTCTCCACTTCTTAGTTTTTAGCCAGTCCTTGGTGGATTCGCCGGTATGCTCTGGGTCATTGTCATGTTGGGGTGTCCAGTTCCGCTTCAGCTTTCACTTTTTTTACAGATGGTTTCACATGTTCTTCGAGCACCCTCTGGTACACAGTAGAATCCATAATGGAGAGGTGGCCAGGTTCTGCCGCAGCAAAGCATCTCCAAACCAAAGTACTGCCACCTCCATGCTTCACAGTCGGTCTGAGGTTCTTCTACTGGAAGGCTATATTTGGTTTACGCCAAACACGTCTTCTGTTCTGGTGTCCAAATAATTCACTTTTAGACTCATCTGTCCAGAGAACATCATTCCAGAAGTAACGGTCTTTGTCTGCATTCTCTCTGGCGAACTCCAATCTGGCCTGAATGTTTTTCTTGGAGAGCAAAGGTTTCTTGCTTGCACACCTCCCAGTGGTCTCTTTCTGACAGTAGAGTCGTGCACTTTCACATCCACCGTCGCCACAGCCTGCTGTACCTCCCGTGATGACACTTTGGGATGTTTGATGACTTCTTTGAGCATCTCGCTGTCTGCTCTGGAGGTGAATTTGCTTGGCCACCCAGACCTGGGCATGGTGGCCGTTGTTTTGAACGTCCTCAACTTGTAAACAATTTTCCTAATGGTGGAATGACTGATGTCAAGTTCTTTTGAGGTCTTTTTAAATCCCTTACCAGACCCATAAGTGCCCACAATCTTCTTTCTGAGGGCGTCAGAAAGCTCTTTAGATCTCACCATGGCTCTCACTTCGACCCTTCAACAGTCAGGGGCACAGCGAACTCAATCTGAGGTTTAGATAGGGCAAGACGTCTTTAACATGCTGGGTACTGATGTTCTGATCACGAACACCTGACATGAAACACCTGTGTGTGATTTTAACCATTTTAAGTGGGATAATATGCGGGGGTGTCCAAATTTATTCCTCAGCAGAAAGTGCATTCCTTTTTATATCACATTTCACAATAAGTTTTAAAAAGGCTTTCCTTATTTTTTAATTGTTTCGTTATATTACTTGGATCCTTCAGTCTCATTAAAATTGATATTAAATATCCATATGTCCAAATATATTTTCAAATATACAAGCTTTCATAGGGTGTCCAAATTTTTTCACATGACCGTATTTGGTCGACGGTGCAAAAGTTTTAAAAGCTGAACGTTTGACACTGAAAATGAAATTTCGGCCGGGTTTCAATCGAATGAGCGACGATGGAAAGCGCAAGCGCCCCCGATTGTAAACTCTTCATCGGGTTTGGTGCCTCCCAACGTCAGACTTGTTAAGCTCTTAGCTGCAGCCTCTTGTGAGACACAATAAACTCGGTCAATACGGGCACGTTATAGCCTTCGGACTGCATTAACTGATCATAATCAATGGCCGCGCTCGCTCACAATGAATGGGAGCATCAATGAGGCGTGGATCAGGATCCGTCATCTCTCCGGTTTGGTCACCAAGCGTGTCCCTCTTCTCCCGACGACCGGCGACAGATCCTGCGCTTCTCTGACCTGAGCAGCCACGGAGTAACGCAATGATACACCAAAGTTGAGGCAACATATATATATATTAATTCTATGTATTTGTCCTTTTCTTGCAAGTCACCGGAGTTGGGTTACAGAGGGCACGTTGATGCAATTTACGGAGTCTGGATCTTCACTCCAGTTCCTTTGTCACGGTGCCCAGTGTTTACCCAATGAGATCAGTCTAGCTGACTGCAAATCCTATAATGCAAGATTAGCCCTTTTGACTTCACAGACAAGATAATGACATTAGCTAATGTATGAACAATAGAATACCTCTGTGTGCATTCTGATGCCTCCGCCGCGGAGACACACGTGCAATTCGTTTGGAATTCAGCCAGTTCACTTTGAGCTACGGCCCCCCCCCCCCGCCCCCCCTCGACGTGGACCCTCCTGTTCGGAGCAAATCCAACGTAAAGGGTTGCACGTCCTCCGCACTGAATCAAGGTCCCGTCGGTCTCAGATCAGTCTACTTTTTAATGCTGTTTTCTCCAAAGACATGACCAGGGGAAGTGACTCCGTCAAATTCGACGCGTGTTCTCAGTGGGTCACACTTGATGCATAAGTGTTTGGGTTTTTTTTCTGGCGAGGTACTCGTCGTGCTGCACTTGGAGACGGCAGACGCCACTCACCTTCAATTTTGAGTTCCTCCTTGAAGTAAAACCGTACCTAGTTTGTCCTCAACTTATTTCGAGATCTCAACCCAGACGACCCCCTTCCAAGGTACTCAAAGAAAGAAAGTGTGTTTCTGAGCTGCTTACGGCGGAACTTACTTTGTGAGCTACATATTGCTGTCAGGAAGCAACATTTCTCTCTTTAAGCTTCCCTTAAGGAGGGGTAGAAGAATGTATCGCATCTATGGCTGTGAACAAACAAGCGCGTGCATTGCAGTCACTTTATTTACAATGTTTGCACTTTGGGCTTTATCTGCAGGCTTCGGATTTGAGCCAAAAGTAGGGGCCGTCCTTGAGTCCGATTCATCTAATTCCACGTGACCTCTTGGCACGAAGCGTTGGTATGGCAGCGGCGTGGAAACGTTTGCTACAGAGATGATGCTTTGAGTGCGTACATTGTTTCTTCAACAATGTTATTATGTTACCTTTTTCATTGACATAAACTCTTGAAATTGCAGCCATTGTTTGAGGAGAACGTGTTTGAGGGGACCGTTGTTTAGATTGTGTGAAAATAATTCGACAATGCGGTAAATAAATATATAACCTCCCTTATAGTATTGTCACACTAATTTCTTCTGCCTCAGACAAGATAACTTGTGGAAAGTACTGTCCCGATCAAAGAATATTTGCGTCACGAAATACTGTTGCGGTAGCATTTTGTAGCGACTTACTGCTAAATAACAACCTCAAGTATTCAGTGCCCATTAAAATAATTTGACAATGCGGTAAATAGATATAGAATCCCCCTTTTGCATTCACACACTCATTTCTTTTGCCCCGTACAAGATAATTTGTTGAAAGTTCTGTCCCGATCAAAGAATATATGCATGTAGAAATGCTATTGTGGTAGCATTTAGTAGCGACTTTCTGCCGAATAATTTAATGGCTTATTACAAAATAACAAACTCAAGTAACTGCCGTCCATTGCAAGTCACTGCTGAACTTTGGAAATTGTGTTCCCGGCACTTCGCGCCCGCTAATACCTGCACATCAACCTTTATTCTGAGGAGTCGCCACATAATATTCGAACTTTCTGAACCTCATGGTATGTTCACATTTATCCTTTACCGCCCCCTTTGTGTCCGTTTCTTGGCCTTCACGTTATGTACTTTGCGGTGAATGTAACATTGCGTGACCTCTAAGGTGATCCCGACACACACACACACACACACACACACACACACACACACACACACACACACACACACACACACACACACGGAAGTGTGTCTCTGCTTCTGTTTCACATCTGACGAAGCGCTCGCGCCCAGAATGTTGCATTGACATGTGGTGAGATCATGTTGGTGGGTGGGTGTGTGTGTGTGTGTGGGGGGGTATCGAGTTTGGGAACTCTGCGTTCTGTTTTTCGTGCCTTGTTTGTCTTGCCCGACACCTTGTTTATAGTTTTTGGACCGACGAGCTTTTTTCGAAACCCTTCGACCTGACCCGCCACCTTGTAACATCGCGTCAACGGCCATTTCATGGATTTTCTGCGAGATCGCCATGGAAATACAACAAAAAAACATTTAACTGGCGATCATTTTTTTTTACTGGGGGGGGGGGCTGTTGGCTGCATTATTTGTAGTACCCGAGTCCGCCGCTAATGCTGTGCCGCAGATTAAGTTTCATAACTCGTAAGCTCACAAAAACCAGACGGAGTGCCGCTTTAACATATTTTCACACAGCAATTAGAAAAAAGGAGTAGGGGAAGGGGTTCAAAGCGCGACCGATGGTCCCTCGGCGGTGAACTTTGTGACCCCCGGGTTTTCCGTGTGACCTCTCCTAAAAGAAATGCCTGGGGTAATTTGAATCAACCGAAGGTGTGTCACTTTCAAACAGGCCCAGCTGAACAAGGCCGTCGGAGAAGCACGCTGCTCCCCCGACCAGATGTGTGGGGCTTTTTTTTTTATTTTTTATTACAAGAGCAGTAGAAGCCGATAGTTGCAGGTGCAGGGCTTGACATGAAGTCCAACCTTTGAGGGCCTCCATAATGGGGATATCCACTGGCTGTGTTTAATCAAAGCCACTGGGACGGGATGGGATTCATTGCTCTTTGATGGAGAGCACGGTTATGAAGATGGACAGTCACTTTGCTCTCTAAGTGAAACCATCATTTAGCCTCAATTCCCAGAGAAAAGGCCCATTTGTTATTCACAGGGGAGTGCAGCTGGGGTGGTTATGCTAGGTGGAGGGTGTAAGCATTTTCCATACAATTACATTGCACGGACGTAGATCCCGAGCCTCTCCTCCCAAGAAAAACACCAGACTTTTCTGCGGGCGACCGCCGTTTCCAACCGCGAAACCATGATCATCCCCTAACCTTTTACAAATGTGCTTACTTGAACCGAGATCCGTCCCTAAATTTAACCGAACCTAACCAGACGCCAGCGTGCCAAAACCGGTCCAGACGACGGCGTCGACACATCACGAAAAACGCATTCCTCCCAGAGTGATTCAAAAATTGGTTTTGGAAGCTGCCACGTCCAGCGAAATGGGCCGCCGCCGCCGCCGCCGCCAGGGGTGCCGGGGAAATGTGCTAACGGGTCACAGCGGAGGGCTGGAAACCGACCGCCGCTTGTGATCCAGCGATCTGGACCCGATAGCTAACAGCTAATGTGACGCAGAGGGCAGACTTGAATGTTTGACTTTGCGTTGCCAGCTGAAGAAAACGGACATGTTTCCATCCCTCCAGAAGACATTACTACATTGACTAACATTCTTCTCCCGAGGTAATTATCCGAACCGTAACCACAACTAAGCCATGACCCTGGTCTCCTGTATGCAAGCTTGAGGTTGCGCGCCCGTCCAACAACCACACCCACACTTTCCATTCACTGGACGTCAATAATGGGCAAAAATTACCGAAATACAAACGCAGTTTCCGTGGATACCGCCCTGAATTATCAGTCCCCGCCTGAACTCGAACGAGCCGTCACACGTTCCCGTAATGAAGTCCTGTTAACATCCCGATTCGCTGTTCCGGCGCCAACCTCCGAGGGCCTGCTCGGATTAATTTGAGGACAGGTTTATCAAACCCCTTTTCTCCGCTGAGAAGAAAAAGGATGAGCCTTGTCAGAGAACGTGGCGCGGTGAGGAAGACGAGCGTGTCCGTCGCCGTAAACTCCATCGCGCGGTCCGATGAGAATTAAACCATGTATCATTCTGACCGTCTTGTTCATGAATTTGGACTCAAAATCTAATATGCTAAGTGGGAGTGTGTGTAAAGGTTAATACGCAGATGAAGAGACCCTTGATTGGACATGAGTTATCGTTAATGATAATAAGTATTAAGTGAATGAAAGAGAATTACTTTGATGAATGACATTATTATTCACCCCCGCGCACACACACACACACACACACACACACACACAAGCTGTTGCCGGGTAAGACGCGTTCATAATTTTCTAGCACGATGCCACGGTACCCTTGTTGTTTTTTAAAACTCCGTGCCGTACCTACTTTAGTTTTTATTTCCCGCCCCACGAATCTTTTGTGTCCAAACAAACAAACGGGGCAGGGCTCTGCAGCTTTGTAGCGTCGGGGTATCTGCGGCTCCCCGGTCCAGGCACATGTTGTATTTCACACTTGCATCGGCCTGTCTCGGCTATCATGCCTTTGTTGTGTTTAATGGTATCTCCAGCCTTGGAACACTGATACCAGCTGAGCGGTCAGAGTGTTAGCACTTCTCAATATCTATTACAATTAGTTTTTGATTAAGGAACCCTGTGCGGCTGTTTGAAGCCTTTAATGTTGTGTCAACTGGATGATGATGGAGAGAGCAGCATGGACGCCTCCCAGTAACAAAGTGGCCAGTAAAAGGCTCCGAGTGAAGCATTTTATCTTCCTAATGGAAACCAGATGACCTTTTTCTTTTTTTTTTTTTTTTCCCCCCCTTTCCTTTTTAATACTGAAGTTTTTCTTGGGGCCAACGTTGACTCCAAGTATTTACCCTCATTGGTTGTCCATGCCGGATGACCTATTTATCTATTTCTTTATTAATTTTTTAATGCATTTATTATTTATTTATGAATGCATTTACATCTAAATTTACTTATTTCATTTTATTTATTTATTCTTCTTGTTTGGGCTGATTTTTTTTAAATATTTTTTTTCCGCTGATGTTTGGTGGATCAAATCCTCCGAACTGCGGCGCGGTTCATTTCATGTCAAAGTCGAGGCTCTTCGCCAAATCAAAGTTTTCTCAGCGTCCGGAGTCAAGAGTTTTAAAGAATTTTTCATTTAAGGACACACAGACGTACCAATAGTTGTAATGATTCAAACAATTGTACAGTTTCAGTTTATAAAGTGTAACGACCCTAAAAAATCCCACCCAGGCATTAAAAAGTTTTCACACATTAACGCATCCATGTGACAGCGGATGAGGGTGAAAGCGAAACAGTGGAAGACGAACGCACAAAAAAATTCCGTATTATTTTTCCCCCGGGCTGCAAATATATCGGGGATTTATATCCTTGGCACCTCGGCGACTTTAAGTGATCAGATGTTACAGTATCCGACAGGGAGTCTGTTCTCCTGGCTGCCGGGGGAGGAAGCGGCAGAAATAGCTCTCCGCATTTCACCAAAAATAAACAGTGAGATTCCCACAAAAGCTTCAAATATGCTCTGTTGAGATGTGAATTAAAGTGCTATTTCCTGCATGGTCAAGGCTGTGGCTGGGGACTGTGTTCACTGTTACTCATTCTGACACTGAATAACCAGATAACTTGCCTTCCATTGAGACGTGATAAATCAGCTGGATAATCAATGACTTAGTAAGTTTTTTTAAAGACGTGCAAAAGAGGGACTCTGACAGAAGACACGTCAAACACATACAGACTTTCCATGACACACGTGGCACCGTGACCTGAAGAAAACAAACAAAACCGGGTCGGTTCTTCTTCATTGTGGACCATTATGAATTCTTAACATAGTGAAGGTCTTTTTCCTGCGTTTGGTGGTAGTGAGGACTGTGAGCCCTCTTTGTCACACTCACAAACATGAGGGGCGAGATAAAAAAAAAAAAAAAAAAAAAAGAAAAAAGAAAAGGTTCTGGCATGCAAGCAGTCTGATAAGTTGCAGCTTGTGTAGTTTTGTTTAGTTTACTTAATCCCTGAGCTGGAAATGACCTTGTGAACTTAAGCTGGGTGGATTTTTTTTTTTTTTTCCCCTAACCTTTCTCTTTTCATACTATCCGGTCGGCGGCGAACTCCGATACCGTTCGATATGATTTAGATTGCTTTCAAATATTTACATCTCAGAGTGTCTGCGCGCCACTGCTAAAATACGCTCAGAGCCAGCCGGAGGTTTTCTTCCACACATCGCAGGTCAAAGATCGTTGTCCTATAACAATTAAATTCACTCCTTAGCGCCGGCAGGAACACACTTTCAAGCAACACGCTGTCGTGCACACACGGCCTCTAACCTGGCCAACCTTGGCTTAATCATTACCATGACCCGTTATCTGATTGTCATGCAGGTAACCATTAATAAGTGTTTACTTCCAGATGACCTCTGAAAATGCGCCTGCCGCCTTTGGCCCGCACATGTCAGCTCCGTCAGATGAGTTGGCCTGATTTTCCTTTTTTCTTTTTTTTTTTTTTTTTTTTTTTCTTTTTCCCTCTGAAAGTGGCTGCATTGTCGCACGACTAATAATTCAGCCGGTTGGGCAGGTAAACCCCAGATGTATAGATTTAACCCCCCCCCAAATTGTTTTCAATTCCTTTTGTAAACTGCAGCTGTTGGATTTCTGTTATATAGTGGTTATTACTTATATTACATGAGAATTTGGGGCAAAGTGAATGCAGTAAGGGGCCAGACAAACAGAAAGAAAGAAAGAACTATTTATAGAGGCGAAAAAAAAGGAAAAAAAGGAATCTGGCTGAGACTTGGATTGGCTTGGTGAAATCCTGCCATTTCCCAGCGACCAGCCGCGTTGCCCATCTTTTGTTTAGCTGATGCAGAATGATAACTCACCGGTTGTCTTCCTCGGTGAGATGGGTAATATATAGCCGAGAGGTGTCCTGACATAGTTATATCTGTTGGTGTCCTCGAAAAGACAAGGAGAGTCAATTACAATGGCAGAGCAGAACGCCTGTACGGATGTCAACTCCCTGCGCCGACGGCTGTGATAAATAACACCTGACCTCACACCGGGCGGCGGTTTCTCCGCGGGGCCGAGACAAGCCTGCACAAGGAAATGTGAAATCAAGGCACAATGTGGGGCACGTTCGGAGAAGGGTGTAGGGCACAGCACAAGAGGACAGGGAATGTCTGAATGAGCAGCGAGACATGTCAAGAGACATGGAATTGCACTTCTGGTGTTTATTTTATGGCAGCGCTGAGAAGATATGAAACTTCAATCGGGAGGGTGTTGTGGCAGGCCCTGCTGTTATTCATACCTTTTTTTTTTTTCTTTCTTTTTTTCACCGACAAGAAAAACAAAGCTCCAACACACACACACACAAACACACACACACACACACACACACGCACACACACACACCAAAAAAAAACAAAAAAAGCCCATGCACAGACTCTATTTGTCCGCGTGAGACATAAAGCAGCAGGTTGGTCTGCCCGGAACTCCCATCGTGCTCGTCTGAGTGTAATCTCTGTTGACAGAAAGCAAGTGTGGGTATCAGGTCACTTTCTATGGCTTCCAGTAATGTACCGCCGCAGTGTCCCGAACCCAGCAGAGACGGCGTGCGGATTGTTGATGCTCAAAGTGCAGACGCCTCTGTGCGCGCTCGTGAACAGACTGGATTATTGGGCCCCGACAAAGCTGACGGCAGCAAGGTTAGGGTAGCATCAAGCGCCGCAACAGTGAACACAGCTGAATATTCTCACCCTCCGTCTGCCCGCGCATGCGCTTTGCGTACATGCGTGCGCACGAGCGTACGCGCGAGGGGCAAGTGGGGGAGTCCGAGGTCCCACGGGAGACACGCTGGCTGAAAGTAGGGAGGAATGATCAACAGGCAGACACAAGGGCACAGGCAGATGTGTGCAAAGATAAATGAGGAGATAAATCACCGAGCGTCTGGGCCCAAGGCATTTGCATTCCTGAAATGAAACTCCAAGGAGAAACACTGGCACTGGGGTTCGGCGACTTTAAATAAAATGTATACAGTTTTTTTTTATGGTGTATGTCCAAAGGAGCCTTCTGAGTGTGGGTGAAAAACAGAGAAGACTATTTTCTCTCCCCCGGCCGTTATATAACGAAGTGCGTCGCGTTGCACAATCCGACGGCATTGAAGTGATTAAAAAAAAAAAAAAAAAAGTCTAGTTTTCTTTGCGCAACTCTGTAATGAACTCCAGCGATTGTTACCGAGTGACGACAACTCTTGCAGGGAATTTTCCTTTTTTTTTCGCTCCACATGTTGCATTTGCATTAAATTAAATCGTCGACTCCGCGGCAAATTGGAGGTAATTCTGACAACAAGCATTCCTCCGGCCCGGCGCGCGAACATGAAAGATGGAAGGGGTCACCTACCCATGGCTTATTTAAGGCGGGCCGCGTTTGATCTATGGAGGTCCTGGGTTGTCTCAATGTCACGAGGAAGGACGTTCCCCCCTCCGGGATCACGGCGTTCCACATCTGATCCTTGTCCCTGAAACAGACAGCTAAGACAAAAGGCTGCTTGACAGGTAAACGTGCTTTTGAATTCATATCCAAATCCACATTAGTGACTCTTTTTTCGAGGGGCCGGCGGGGGCGGGGGGTGGGGTGGGGTGGGGTGGGGTGGGGGGTTGTCGGACTGTGCTGTCATTGTGCTCTCCAGGAAGCAGCGTCGGAGTGTTATGAGGACTTAATGAAAAACAACACACACAAATAAAAAAAAATAAAATAAAAAAAATAAAAAGCCTCAACCCATTCAATGTAGACAAAAGAGCACATTTACTGATTTACTCGGAAAGCTTTTTTTTTTTTTCCCCCCTTTTTCTCTCTCCTCCAACATAATCATTCACTCCGGTCATAACTTTACCAGTTTTGGGACTTTCCCAGGAATAGAGCAGGCAGAGAACTGAGAAAACTCCTAGTGGGAGGCTCTGGATGTGTGGGAGGGAGCATGAAGGAGAGACTGTCATCACTAATTCCTCGCCAGGCAGCCCCGAGAAGTGTTGACTAACTAATGACCGTGTTTAACCACTGAAGTGTATCACGCTCGAGGAAACACAGCTGGATATGAGTCCTGTGCATTGAGTGACTTGGAGAAAACGGTTCATTGTTTCAAATGAAATCCACCCACAAACAGCTCTGTCCGAGCAATGAGAATAGGTATTCATAAACCGAGTAAAGAGGGAGTTAAAGCGGTGAGGGGAAACAGCTGGATTTTTCTTAAAATGTGGTCGGCGGTTAGGTCACGGAGGCATATCCCTGTGGTACTGTGGTGGGAGTGGAGGATAAAACGGTAGTCCAAGACTCGTAAACGAGGGATAGAGGGATTAGGAGGTGAGTGCAAAGCGAAGGAATTCGACTCATCTGAGCGGATGTTGTCGCGAAAAGGATGAGAGAATGTTTGCTTTGTAAATCACGTGTGTGCTTATGCAACAATCAACGGCGGCTCATTAGCGACGAAGGATGTCACGTTTAATGGCGGGTCACGCTGAGTTCAGAGGTATCGCGCGGGAACAAAATGACGAGCGTAAATTAATCCGGCGGAAATTGAATCATCTCTCTCGCCAGAGAACGCCTCCAAAATGCACAGGCTTTAAGCATATGCTATCAACTTGTTTGACAATTATTTTAACTCAAATTTGGCATGTAGCAGCCGCGCAAACATGTGTTGGGATGATGCAATGGAGCCAAGTTAATGTTTTATATTATAACTACAGCACTCCTGGCCAGACAGGCTCACGCTGCTTTGTATTCCTCTCAAGAGTGTGTTCATAACTCATTTCACATGCCAAGATTCTGTTTGCCTATAATGAGGCAGAAAAAAAGAATTGCATTTTACAGCCGCGTTTTAGTTGAATGGAGGACTAGTGTTTCCCTAAAATCTCCTTCTAATGAGCATTTTTGCTCCCTATCATTTATGACCGGGCTGTGGTTACATTTTGACCGTGTGCTCTAAAAAAAAAAACCCCAAACTGTCCCCATTTATGGTCTGTATTTCTTTATTACCGAACCCCTATACAGTATTTGCTAAGTCAGCAAAACAGGTTTCTCTAATCCGTTTGTATGAAAATACAAACCGCTCTCGCCTGGAAATGCGATCAATTCGTCAAGGCTGATACGTTTCGCCAAACGTGTGATATTTCATGAGAGCTTTCAAAAGAAGTTGATTTGTGCTTTCATTTTTTTATTTATTTTTATTTTTTACTTTGCACAGGGAACACAAGGTTAACCACGGAAAAAAAGAGATTTTCACGAATTCACGAGTGTAAAAACAATGCGAAATGCACTGACCGGTACCATCCGGCACTGTAAAGTCCTTTAGCTTAGCGGCGAGCAGCTTTGCTGCTTCGACGGTTGCAGATGTGATAGGTTTTCTGCAAAAAGTGGCAAAATACACAAATCAAAATATGAATCTCTTGCAGGAATCAGAGAATCGGGTGCAAAACACAAGCAACAAGCTGGCGAGGACGGTGGAGCTCTTCACAACCCCAGAGTCACAAGCAGATTATTAGGCCTCCGTTTGTTGTACAATTGGTAGTCCCGTTACAAAAAGAGGTAACTGTTAGTTTCTCTTACACACATTCTTACTGAGAAGAAATATTTTGCCAGCCATATTTTCACTACGCCAAGGATGGGCAAAAAGAAAAACAAAATGCTGAGTGACATCAAGTTACCGCAAAGGGCGAGTCAGTGGTGGTCATACTTATCCAAAAGGACATCTCTCCTTTCAGCATTAAACAGGTTTAAAGAAAAAAAAAAAAGATGAAGATATCTCATATGTTTTTGCACGAAAACAAAAATCAAACAACAATTAGCGGCTAAGAAGTGTCATTATGGTCGGCTAATTGCTCGAAATGCGCTCGGAAAATGTAGGAAAACAGCCAGCGTTCACCCCCCTCTGTGAGCTGAGGCGTACATAAGTACAAACAAACACACCCGTGCACAAACACACAGACACACACACACACACACACACACACGTCAAGACAACATTGTGTGAGGAAGCTGCCTTAAGCCACTTAAATCTCTCCTATTTCATAGTGTTTGTGAAACGTTTACTTGTGACCTGCGCTCTCAAACTCCTTAAGCCATCCACATGACTGGGCGAAGAGAATGGCCTTTTAAGGCCTTAAGTATTGCCAGACTCCTCCTTATATTACTGATGATATCTGTCCCGAGGAGTTTGCTGACAAGAGCCCAGGGATCAGAAATAGCCATAAAGCAGATGGGAAATTACATCTTATCCAACACATACTGAAATGGCCTGTCTGTTGATAGAAAAGGCTCACTACAGTGTCTTTAAGCAGGGATTTAGCCTTTGACCCGTTCTCCTCGAGCCCACGGACACGACTACATCACGACTCGGTTGCCATGGACGGTTCCACGCGCCGCCGCGATACCGCTACATGCCGAGGCTAAACAGCAGTGAAGGAAATCCTTAGGCAAACCATCTGGCGGGAGTACGCACCGTCAACTCCGGCGCAGAGTTCAGAAAAAAAAAAAAAAAAAAAGACGTGTCCTGTTAAACCGCAGTGATAAAGACATGTTTGTACAAACTGTCCCGTACGTGTTCGCACAGCAGAGTTTGATTGAATATTGGAGAGACAGAGTGAGAGCGCGAGACAACATTAATCCCTTAAGCCCTTCAATGATGGCCTCTGACCAGGCCATATGAGATCCACTACCCTCTACTAATCTGCTGGAAACAGTGATGAACCCAGAAAGTGGCTCTTGCGTTTAACAAACTGTTGACAGCGGGATTATCCCGTTTGTGGCGACTGGAACGTCAGCAATCCAGGCAGAAGTGCGTGTCGCCTCTTGTAAACAAGCATTTATTTATCTATTTTATTTTTTTCAACAAAAACCTATAAAGATCAATTACACCGGTTGACAGGAATATAACTGATTTTTCCATTCTTCTCTGGGCGAGCTATTCACTACACGCCGTGAGATAATTACATATACAACGAGACTTATTGCTTAGATGACCGCGACTGTCTGCAGTGTCGGACTTAATTCACTTGTAATTGCCTATTTATGCTATTATTTCTGTTTAACATGGTCAAAGAAAAAAGCCTGTCTTTCTCTGCAGCACCGCCAAAGAACAAGCAGAGTTTTATTTTAACTTTTTTCTCCCTGTTATCACGCTCACTGACCTCACAACAGTGCACCAAATTTAATTTGAGTTTAAAGCAAGCAAGTATTGAAGCTGTTTAATATCTTTTAGTAGCGCTGGCGCAGTACTAACATCGCCAGCACATTGTCTGAAGAGCAAGAATTTAATACAAATTACGTGTATATCTGGAATATTTCCCCCCGGTGAGTCCCCTGAGCATTTTCCCTGCTTTTGGCCGAATAAAGAAATCTTGGTATTTAAAAAGGAAAAAAGGAAATCATCAGATTTGACAGTCCTCAGCCCACAAGTTCCCTCTGTCGAGAATTTTTATGTGATAAGTTTTATATTGCTCACAAGCGGTGTCTCGTTGCTCCTGGGCCTCGAGGCAGCGGCGATGGCGAGACATAAAATCATCAGAACCACCGATTCGCTCGCATTAAGGTAATATTTGCGGGTTTCTATGTCTGCTGGAAGGTTAAGTCGGGATCCTCGGGCTTTTAAAAGAGTGAAAAACACCGATGTTTATGTGTGTCAAGCACAAATAAAACTTTACTGCCGATTTACGATTGGTTAAATGTCACCGCCGGTGTCAGTGCTGGGTTTCTCGCAAGAAACGACGAAGTGCAGAAAAACGCGGTTCCACTTCAGGGCACATCAAAACTTCCCGGCTCCTCGCGGCTCAGTTTCGACCGTGACGCTTTCCAGAATATTCCCTTTGGCAGCGGCAGAGCAGCTTTGCTGGGACGACGACGCGGCCAAGTGCAGCCGCTCTCCAAGCCCCGCCTCTTTTGCCGCGATTAAACCCCGACGCACCGCCTGACGGTGGCGAAGGGAGATTCCTCTCCCTGGCCTCCGTCTCAGGTAACCAGCGTAGACGGGGCCGGCCGGGACTTAACACCTCTGATAAATGGAGGTAAATCTCACAGCGAGGGGGCCCCGTCGCCGCTCCGGCTCGACACGCTTCGCACCAGCGTGCGATGAGAGGAGTTGCCGAAAGCAGCGGCCTGTCAGCATGGTTTGGCAGCTATCGGGGGACCAAATCTAGGCCCAGTCGGTGAGCAGGAGGCGTAATCCTGATTTTACACAGACTGGCAGCGTAAATGAAAGTGGGGTCTACCATTTGGACTCGCAGATGACAGAGCTGTCTTCCCAGCTGGCCCCTAATCTAGTGGTGGTATGACACTTTGCGGCGGCTCTCTGTACTATGCCATACAATGAGCGGACATCTTTGAGGACGTGATGCCAAATTTAACATGTCCGCTGCCTTCTTCTATTTCCGCTGGGTATTCTGTTTAGCAGCACGTTATGGGGCATTCACATGAAGCAGGGACGAGGCCAACAATGCCTGCAGCCTTTTCGAAAAAGCTGCCGAGCCTGGCAGTGAAGAGTGACGAGGTGGCCCTCCTTTCTCTAGGCCTAATGAGCCATAGTGTGGAGAGTGGAAAGGCTGGCTGTGTTAAACAGGGAAATCTTTGCATGTTCTTGGAACCGGCAGTCCAGAGCAAAGCAAAGTGGATCTGTGTGATAACGCGGCTCCCGGTTTGCAGTTTGGTTCCCCGTCCGGTCCAAGTTACGCTGCACGCCGCTTCTGACGCTCGTCCTATTTTGCAGCATGCATTTTCACGAATTGATTGAAAAAGAGGAAAGCATCTCTTCGAAAGCACTGTCCAGTGTGCTTGCCAGATAAAGACACGTAGCCATCGCTCACCAAATTTCTATGGGATTATTGTCGCCGCGCTCTGCATCGCATTGTTTGATACTAACGAGATTTTACTACTTCTAAGCAAAGAACTAGGCCAGCGGATTTGATCATTGCCGCACGCCGGACAAGCAGCGCTCGCGATTGGACAAAACGTGTCCTCTTTTGCGAGCTTGCGATCCAGCTAGCATGGATATCTGCAAATTGATTCCTGCTTTCCATTAAATCAAGTCATGCCACGTCTCCACGGCGATCGTGGTGGTGGTGGTGGGGGGGTTAAAATTAACTGGAAGGTCTTGCTTCGGTTGGTGTTCGGTATGGCCAGCTTTAATAATGATGATGATAAAACCAACAGCGGAATGTACAGCGACGTTTTCTGCCAAATGTTTCTGGTCCCACGCATGGGCGGGTTTTCATATCAACTCTCTGAACCATCAAATCTGTCAGCGGGCTTGAAATGCACATCTCTTTGACACAATTAGCAGCGTCCATCACCGTCTGAGAGCTTCAAGAACCCGAAGAAGCACAGATGGATTTTTATCCGTCTACCAGCCCCGGATGAAATGATGCCCTTTCATAAGCCCGTGGGAACCTGTCCAGATCAACATGCTATCAATTACATATATAAATATTTCAACGCAGGAATTACTAATTCATTCATTCATACATTATCTATACCGCTTATCCGGCACTCGGGGTCGCGGGGAGCCTATCCCAGCTCTCATTGGCCGAGCGGCGAGGTTCACCCCGGATCTGTCGCTAGTCCATCACACGGGCGCGTACGGAGACGAGCGTGCGACCATTCACGCTGTTATTCACACACCCGGGCGATTCGGGGCCCCAAAGAACCCAGTACGTGCTTTAGGACTGCGGGAGGAAACTGGAGACTCTGGAGGAGACCCACGCAGACACGGGGAGCAAAGTTATCATTCAAACTCAAAAACGTTTTTCTGTCCATTACCTAAGTACTTTTGTGTGTCTATGCTGCTTGCAAGAAGGTGCAGGACTCTTTCTGGAAGTGAGTCTCTGTTATCAATTACACATATAAATATTTCAACGCAGGAATTATTCATTCATTCGTTATCTATAGCCTGCACTGCGGGTCGCCTATTGCCTATCCCAGCTGTCGTTGGCCGAGCGGCAGGGCTCCATCACAGGTCGACCGCAACGTCACGTAAAGAGACGTACGTACGTACGACCATTCACTCTCTCGATCACATGTCCGGGCAGTTTGGAGTCTCCCGTGAACCCAATGCATATCTTTGGACTGTGGGAGGAAACTGGAGAACCCGGAGGAGACCCACGCGGACACGGGGAGCAAAAATATTTTTCTTTGAATTACAAAAATACTTTTCTGCATCCCCGCTGTTTGGTGCAAACAGGTGCGGGACTCAATATGGAAGTGAGCCTCTGATAAAAAAAAACTACATGTTACTGGGGGAAATAAACAAGATGTATCAAATCAAATTCTCGCGACTGCTCAGGGCTGGGAGAGTCAATAAGGTGCTACAACGCCTATTTGAAGTCATCGGTTTCACTTAGTACGCAAAGCCCTGAAAGAAGCTTCACCTCCGGTGAGGACACGGTGCCGGTGGTCTCGCATGACAGGGCGGACATTTTTTAAAATGATATTGACACCGCTCTGCGGGTGCTCGCAGTCGACGTTTGCCGTGCTAGTTAGCGACTGAATGCGAATCACAATAACCGGCCGGGGGAGCCGATGCGCAGATCGCCCCCGCTGATTTGCGGCCTAAATTTCGCCGTCACGGATGTTCTTGAGCAGACCCCCGAATGTCCGTAAATCTCACCGTGTCAGAATGTGTGAACTGTCAGAAGTTAAGCTATGCATGGGAGTGAGACACACCGCTGAAAATAAACAGAGGACTCATCATTCCAAAGATCCACAAAAAGAGGAACTCCAATTTTTTTTTGTGGTCCAAGGAAAATATAAAATCAACAAAACATCTGCGATTCAGACGTGAATATTCCGCTATATTGCACGGACCACAAGATCTACACACACACGCACACACACACATGTGAACGCACACACGTGTGAACACACACACACACACACACACAAGGACACACAATATTCAGTGTTCTCCGGTTGGCTGGGAATCAGACTTTGCTGAGAGAAAAATCCCTCCAACTCCCATCCTGATAGAGTCCATTGAAATGCAGACCCCACACCACGACTAATAGAAATGGGAATCAGCTGAAAATATGTGACATAATCACATTAGTGTCTTAAAGAACACAAAGCGTGTAGTCAACTTCCCTTGATCAAGGCACATCTGGAGGGGCAAGGGACTTGAAACACGGTCTTGCCTTTCCCCTACTGAAATGAAAACAAGCTGTTTTACTCTGCTTCCAGGCCAAAGCAGAACAAGAACTTTGACACAGTAATGGATTGCTCCGGCAGCCGCGCGGCTCAATGTGAAGATGCCAGAAAAAAAAAAAAAAAAAAAAAAGGGGGGAGAAGGGAAGATCTTGAAAGGTTTCAGGAGGACGCCCACTGCTTTCCCAGTGCGTTTGAACCCTGACCCGAAAAGGCTGAACATGCACAGATACAATTTCCCTTGTTCTCCGTCTGCGGGCGGCTGCACCGTCCCGCCGCTGTTCGTCGCAGCAACTAACGTTTGAAAATTCCGGGCGAGCGAGCGACGCCTGGTATACGGAGCGCAACTCCAAATATTTGCAACTGCAGGTTAACTGCCGTCTTAAAATGGTACGCTCCGGATTGCCAAAGAGTTTCCCACCGAGCGCGTATACAGAGGTGACAGTCATTATAAACAGCCCCTAGTCCGAGCGTTCTTTTAAAATATGTATGCCAGTTAATATTTTCCAGAGGTCCTTCTGCATACTTTTAATGCCCACTTTTTGTCTTCTCCCCATTCACGGAACAAAGACTGGTTTCTGTTTCTGCTCTCAGCCTGCTGTGAGAGCGAGGGCCTGGCCAGCCCATTAACACCCACCTCAACATGTTCCATTCCAACACTGGGAGCTAATTACAAACACTGGCCCGGGCTTAAAAACCTCTTATGGACAGCAAAGAAAGAAGGGGAGAAAAGAAAAGAAAAGGAAGAAGGAGAGAGAGCGAGAGAGCGCGGAGAGACACAGGGGAGAGGACTGAAGAGAGGGAGGCCCCGAAGAGGCTAATGAATCCATAGGCAGGTCCACCGTGCTGCCGTTGCATAAATAGTTGTTCACTATATGCACAGCTACTTAGGCCAAATGGGGCTTCAAAATGTTCCCCCTTTGTCGCTCATCAAATTCCTCAAGAGCACAGGCGCTGAAAGGTGTGGCCACGTTTTATTCTCCCTGTGTCTCTCTTTCTTCTCGCCCCCCTTTCAACATCCAGCGCTGTGAAGTGGGGGGAGGGAGTGGGAGGGGACGCAGCGGTGGCCATAACCCCAAAATAAAGCTGTTCAACTCTGCATTGTGTGTGTGTGTGTGTGTGTGTGTGTGTGTGTGTGTGTGAGAGAGAGAGAGAGAGAGCGCCAGAAGGGCAGAGCAGGGAGATAATAATCATTCCTGTTCGATCAGATAACGTGCAATGGCTTGCTTGTTTTTTCGACGGCGACTTTTTATGTCAGACGGTCAACTTTCAGGAACGACCGAAACATTTCCAGGTCCCCGAAAACCTGGCGTGTTAATAATTTATTTCCGAAGAGGTTTTAATATTTATAAAAGCGGCAGTGAAAATAACCCCAATTATTTCTGTGCATTTTCAAACAGCTACGCTGCGCGTGAGGCACCGATTCGGCCTGGGTTAGCGGCGGACGCGTTCTCGGATCCAAAACCTCGGAAGAAGGATAAAAATTTTTTTTAAAAAGCGACGCTACGGCTGTGAGGCGACTGAACCTTTTATCCTTTTAGCTGCAACCGCAGAGATATACCCCAATATATCTTGGCGGAGGACACATGACATGCGTGCGGCTGATGTTCGCTCCTACTTGCGGTTTCGCGCAGCCGTTCCCACATGTAACTGTCTCTAATCAAGTCCCGTGCCGTGACGCCCCAGGCAGAGAGATCAGACAGATCTTACAGTGTGCCATCAACCACAAATTACAGCCCTTGATTTGAGGTTAACAGAGTGCCACTCCTCCAAGAATAACAGAGACAGTTGTAATACCTAGATTGGCAGGGACCCGACTGAGCTTAGGGGGTATCGCTCGGCACGAAATCCGCCGCCGAGTCGGCCGATGCTGCCGGCAGGAAGTACGACACGCGTCGCGGTGCTACGATACTGACTGCGACCCCGGAACACAAAAGAAAAAAGGAAAAAGAAAGAAAAATGTATTCGCCGGAGCGAAGGGGAACACGCGGCGGACTGCCGAAAATGGATTCCGGTTTGATGTTGCTTTCTGTTTTTTTTTCTTCTTATGCGGATTAAACCCAGCTACCCCCCCCCCCCCCCCCCCCCCCCCCCCCCCCAAAAAACATTTTTTTTTTCCTTTTACCTTCCGGCCCCAATTCCAAACAATTTTCCCAATTTAAAAGCGTTTTACGGGGCCCCCCTTTTCG
>CAAKHD010010675.1:6974-18971 GCA_901007705.1 Fistularia tabacaria
CAAACACACACACACACACGCACACACACACACACACGCACACACACACACACACGCACACACACACACACGCACACACACACACACGCACACACACACACGCACACACGCACACACACACACACACACACACGCACTGGGAGGCAAACCCTGCCTGACATCTTCAAACTTTCCGCGCGGGGATGCGACATCAACAGTTAGTTATTCACCCTCCGTTCTGAACTCCGCTCATGCTAACGAGGAGCCCCTGGGAAGGGTGTGTGTGTGTGTGTGTGTGTGTGTGTGTGTGTGTGTGTGTGAGGTGCTTTCCAGACAAACACACACACCTGACAGAAGCCACGTGTGGATGCAGGAGCTCCCGCCCACTGGGCGCCGAGCAGGCAGAGCGTAGCGCGGCTGTCAGTCACACTCAGCGGTGCGGACAGTGTCGAACAGGCCCCGGCTCCAGCCCGGCTCCCCTGGCAGCCATCTGGAAACGACGTACCGCTGAATAATGCACCTCCACACTTTACTCCGCTTAATTCACCGCGTCTGCACGTGCACGAGCGTATATGAAGGCGCCGCGTAGGATTGTCGGAGCCCGGGAGCGTGCGCGGAGCCCTATTTATAAAGCTGATTAGTCATGAATACGCGCGCTCATCCCGACCCGCGGCTGGGTCGGCGACGTTCCTGAACGTGTCATTGACACGTCCTCTCACTTATTCCCCCTTTATTCGCTCACTTTGTCTTTTAAGGCTCGTCTCCGTCTGCTTTTCCGGCCTCATTCGGGCTTCATACGGCCGCGTCCCCCTGCGAAGACGGACATTGTGGCGGTCCGTTCCTCAGCCGCCCCGTCATTGTGTCTCGCTCCGCCGCGCTGCCCCTTTCACGATCGTCGGGACGGCGTGAATGAAATGCGCTACCCGCTGCACATTCCTGTGCGGTGAGCGCCGGCTAACTGTTGAAACACACTCGCAAACAAACGCCCACGAAACTCACGCGAGCGCGGCGTGAACTTTGACTGCAGTCCGGTGACTCGCTTTTGGGGCCGGCCAGTGGACTTGTTAACAATACGCTCAGACAATACGCAATATCGACTGTCGGCCGAGAATTTGCACAGGAATTTCCAATGTCCCTTTTTAGACCCGTGAGTAGGCGAACATATCAAGACGACCCCAAAGATGAGTCATTGTGATACATTTTGAGACGGAATTGCCAAAAAATAGAGAAGTTGCCGGTAATACAGCGTATATAATTAGCTAAAAAACAAATATCAATGATGATAATAATTATCGGGAAATCTACAGTGATCCGGCGTGTGACTGTCTGTGTCTAGCATGTATCATTAGATACCTAGCTAGACAGCAGATTGATTGATTGATTGATTGATTGATGGATAGGTATGTAGATCGATCGATTCATAGACAGAGCGACAGGTAGATAATGGATTGGCAGAAAATTACAATTAGCAAATATTAGATAGATAGAAGCTACATAAATAGATAGATAGATAGACGGAAATATAATTAGCAAATATCATTAGCCAGCTAGCTAGCTAGATAAAGAGCTAAATAGCTAGCTAGATATATAGATAGCTAAGTAAATAGATAGCTAGACAGAAAGACAAATATAATTAGCAAATATCATTAAATAGATAGCTAGAAAGATAGAAGAATAGCTAGATAGCCAGCTAGATATATAGATAGCTAAGTAGAAAGATAGACAGACAGACAGACAGACAAATATAATGAGGAAATATCATTAGATAGCTAACTTGAAAGATAGAAAAATAGCTGGATAGCGAGCAAGATATATAGATAGCTAGGTAGATAGATAGATATCTAAATAACTAGCTTGCTAGGTAGGCAGATTGACAGACAACTTGTTTTAGCAGCCAGCTACATCCACACATCGTAGAAGTTGGTGCAACCGAGGGGTTGATGAAAGTCGCCTAGCTTGCGCGCTGCCTCAAATAACAAGCGCGGAGACACCAGTTTCTTGCGGGTAACGTTCCCGACTCCTCCGTGTTTTTCCCTCCTTCCTCACTCTGTCACCACTCCGCCACGCCCAGCACACTTCCTCTTCCTGCGGAGGCTTCAGAATCAGAGCTCCAGGCCGTGGAGCCGTGGTCGCAACCTAAAACAGGGATAGCGTCGTAGGATATGACGTTTTGTTCGTCATTTCAATCCGATATCGACAATAACAATGTCGGCCACTGAATATACTTTCGGAGTTAACATTTTCTCTTGCCGTTGTCCGCTGCACTTTTGTTCTGCCGAGGAGCGGCAGCGGTGGTGGTGGTGGAGGTGGTGGTCCAAGGCCGAGTTAGATCACCTCGCTATCACCGACACGTCTCCTCGCTCCTTCCCGGTTTTCCTCCCAGCACCTGCCAGACACAAAAACCTCCGGCCGACCCAAGGCCGAGATAAGGCTTCACGCAGACCTTGGAAAACCCGTCGGACGCCTGTCTGAGGGCGGCCTCCCTTTCCCTCTCTTCATCCCTATCTCCCGTGAAGGTGACTCCCTGTCCAAGAGTCTGCGCGCATGTTTGTGTGTGTGTGCGTGCACGCTCGTGCACTGTAATGAGGAGTCAGGGCCCAAATGAGGATAGATGGCTGAGCGTCCCTGGCCTCTGCCCGTCGCAGGGAAGCCTGAAAGGGAGTGATATTGGAAATCGACACCTTAGCTACATTAATCCCATGGTCCATTTAGCTTGGGATACGAACAGCGGGCGGGGGGGGCGCCTCTCAATCTAAGATGGGGAAATACACATTGTAGCGAGGCTTCTTGGGTTTCTGCGGTGTGTGTGTGTGTGTGTGTGTGTGTGTTTGTGAGCGCCGATAAGGCGCGAGGTGTTTGTGATATTTGTTTACAGCTGGTTGGAAGCCTCGACGCCCCCCCGGGAGCCGGGAACTCATTCCGCTTTTCGCCGCCGACCGTCTCTCTGAGATGTCTCCGTCTGCGTTTGTTCCCGTCCTTCAGTCAATGGCGTGTCCTGGGGAAACGAGGCGGCCCGACAGAAGAGTCACACCTTCACGTGCCGGATGCTGGTTAAGTTTGGCCACGCCCACGGCCCCATGGAGGAGGGGCCCGGAGGGCCGCGCTACGAGACCATGCAGTGTTTCGCCCTCACCCAGCCCAAGGCCATGATTGAGGAGGGGGAAGGTACGCTGAAGTACTTGTTTTTCACACAGCGGTACTTTTCTGCTTATCGCTACAAAAAGTACCGGCTCATTTGGGCCTTCTGGTTCCTCCGTCCGCCTCCCCGCAGATCTGCAGTCATGTATGATCTGCGTGGCCCGTCGCGTGACCGCCATGGAGAGGACCGAGAGCTTCAATACCCGCCACGAGCTCTCAGGTGGGGACAAAAAAACAAGCCGAGCCAAACCTCCAAACCGTCACGGCTCCTTCACAGTCCCTGTGCTCTCCCTCCCCCGGGGCAGGTAAGCTGATCCAGATCGACCAGAACTCCCTGCGAGCGTCAATGCGTCCGGGCTGGGAGGACTTGTTGAGACGCTGCATCCAGATGTTCCTCCAGCACAGTGACGGGCAGCCCTGGTCGCACAAACGCCACTACCATGAGGGTGGGTCGCGCTCAGAAATCAGTCGTAACGTGTCGCAATCCGCGCCTATTTTGGATGCTTCGAGGCACTTCGAGGGGAATTAGAAAAATCTGAATTTTTGAAAGTGGATCGGGCAAGAAAAGCTGAACAGGCCAAATAAAGCTCAAGTGCTTGAAATGAAAGGTAAGCGGTACGAATAAAAAATAGTGAGAATCGTAAATGCTATTTAAAAATAAAAGCATCTCTGAGTGGAGGCCGGCCACCAGGCCTCACCAGAGATAAAAACAGGTCTCGAAAAATCAAGAGTACACAGAAGGTCAGAAGTGAGGTGCACTGTGCCTTCGTAGATGTCGCCAAAACATACGACAGGGTGCCAAGAGAGCAACTGAGGTTGTATGGGGTGCAGGACATGTATGTCAGAGTGGTGCAGGACATGTATGTCAGAGTGGTGCAGGACATGTATGTCAGAGTGGTGCAGGACATGTATGACAGCTGTGAGACAGTGGTCAGGTGGGACAGAGGTGGGATGGCATGCATCAAGGATCAGCTTCAAGACCCTTCTTGTTTGCTACGGCGATGGACACGCTGACAGATGAGGTTAGACAGGAATCTCCATGGATTATGTTGTTTGCGGATCACGTTGTGATCCGTAGCGAGAGCTGGGAGCAAGTGGGGGTGGGTGTATGACCTGGAAAGGAGAGGAATGGAGGTCAGCCGGAGCAAGACGAGAGAGAATACAAGTGTGAATGAGAGGGACTCCAGTTGTACAGTGAAGCCACGGGGAGTGGAGAGTTTTAAGTAAGCAGGGGAAACAGTCCAGGGCAATGGAGAGTGTGGAGAAGAGGTGACAAAAGCAGGTGGAGAAAAGCAAATTGTAGAAGGAGGTGAGAGTCGGAACTGGCAGGCAGGAGGATGAAGGGAAAGAGTTCGGAAGATATGGAAACATCACCGTGCGGTGCCGTAGTTTACGGGAGTTTCCCCTTCAGTGTCCGAATGAATGGGCGTCACCCCGAATCTCACAGAGGCCTCGACGTTTCCAAAGGACCGCTCGGTGCCGCCGAACGTTTGTCCTCGATGCCATTCGTTGGCGGTAACGAGCGGGGAGGGATCGATGACTTCGGTCACCTGGTGCTAATGTTCCATTGTTCCCACCTGTGAAGCCTTCCTGCAGGGTCACGCCGAGACGCCCCTGTACCGCTTCTCCATGTCCGACGGCACTCCAGTCACAGCCCAGACGAAGAGCAAACTGTACCGCCATCCGATGAGCAACGAGCCTCAAGGCTTCATCTCCACTCACCTACTTCAGAGGTCAGAGCTGGGAGGGGAAAAAAAAAACAAACAAAAAAACGCTTGCGCTCTCAAGACGCGGGGAAAGGAATTTGCCGCGTTTCTGCTCTGACGAAAAAAAAGAAAAAGCACTTGTAGCATATCAGTGCGAGGCAGCGCAGGCATTCATGCCGAAAGAAAGGCTGAAGTAGCTTTTATCCACCGGCGTCCTGCGAACATTGGGACGACTCCACAGAGCGCCTGCTATTGTAATCATATTTGTACGCGGCACCTGCACTCTTGAGAGATTATTATAAGGGACTCTGCATTTTTCACATTTTTTTTTCCCTTCTCCTCCTTCCTTTCCACATGAACCAGGGAGCCGAACGGCTACCGCTCAGCGCAGGGTGGCGGTATGATACCCAACGCCATGAGGCAACAGAGTATGGGAGGCCCCAACCCCAACGCCCAAATGAACATGAGCGCCAGTGGGGGTATGGGCATGGGGGGCATGGGCAGCATGAACAGGGGCTTCGGGATGAACGAGCAGGGCCACATGGGCCACGTGGGCCAGATGGGCGGCAACGCTGCGTACGGAGGAAACGGTGGCGGGGGAGGTGGTGGTGCGGGCATGGGGAACCGCATGATGCCCATGAATCCAATGGGACACATGAACCAGATGGGTCCCATGAGCCACCCGGGGCAGGGCGTGCCTCCGCACCCTCAACAGCCCCCGTTTCAGGGCAGCGGCGGGTTCGGACTAAGCGGCCTGAATAGCCCTTCGGGAAGTCCCCGGATGGGCGTCCCCCAGCCGGGCCTCCTGATGTCACCCCGGAACCGAGGGAGCCCAAAGATGGGCGCCAATCAGTTCTCTCCCGGAGGTAAGCCGACGGTCTTCTCTCGTCAGCGTCCGCTGCCAACCGACGACTGACTTGAATTCTGAGAAACGCGTGTTCTGTTCCAGGCATACACTCTCCCATGAGCGGCATCGGCAGCGGGGGCAGCGGAGGGAGCACCACCACCTACTCCAGCAGCTCTCTGAATGCCCTCCAAGCGATCAGCGAAGGGGTGGGGAACTCCCTCCCGTCCACCCTAACGTCCCCCTCGCCTGCCCACAAACCGGATAGCTCCCCTAGCATCCACTCCTCCTCCTCCCAGCCGAGCCAGCCCGTCAAAGGTGGCCAAGACGGCTCCAAGAGCCCGGTGGGAGGCATGGGGCCGAGCTCCGGTGACCACCACCCGATACACCATCACCACCATCATCAGCATTCCCAGGCCGAGAGTTCCGGCGACCGGCCCGACAGCCAGGTGGCGCCGGCGACCAAGGAATCCGCGGAGGGTAGCAGCGAGGTGGGCGCGGCCAGCTCCGAGCCCGGGCGCAGGGTGCCCGACAGTAAGGGGCACAAAAAGTTGTTGCAGCTGCTGACTTCGCCTACGGAGGAGCTGGGAATGGGCGGCGGCGGGCCGACGGGGCCCCCGATACCTCCGCCCCCGGCGGGCGGCAGCACTCCAGCGGGCTCGGAGAGCAAGGACCCCGCCGGCGGGATGACCAGCCCCTCGTCCACCGGGGTGTCCTCCTCTTCGTCGGCGAACGCCGGCCAGCAAAGCGGGCCGGGGGGCGTCAACGCCGCCTCGATATCATCGGCCCACTACACGGGCTCGCTGCAAGAGAAGCACAAGATCCTCCACAAGCTTCTCCAGAACGGGAATACTCCGGACGAGGTGGCCAAAATCACGGCCGAGGCCACGGGAAAGGTGTCGCTGGGGAACCAGGAGGGCGGCGAAGGCGCGACCGGCGGATCCGGGTCCGGGAGCGGGCCCGGCCTGATCGCGGAGCCCAAACAGGAGCAGCACAGCCCCAAGAAAGAGAAGACCCACGCCCTTCTCCACTACCTCCTCAACAAAGACGATTCCAAAGAACCGGCGGACGTAAAGCCCAAGCTGGAAGAGCTGGACGAGAAGGGGGCCTCGGGGAGCGCCGGCGGGGTTCCCCGGGGAGGCCCCGCATCAGGAGCCGGACACGCGCCTGAACATCCGGAGGGCAAGATCAAGTCGGAGCCGACCGATGACGTACGATTTTTTTTAACTTGAATCGTTCCGCCGTTCCGCCGAGTCGTCGCCGTCGCCGCCGCCGCCGTAATGGAGGCGGCTCTCTGTCGGATAGTCACCCAGATCTTTCTTCTTTTTAGCTGCACAATCTGGAGTCCATCTTAGGAGATCTGCGAGGCTCGGGCTCTGACTTTTACCCAGATCAGACCGGAGGCGGAGGAGGAGGAGGAGGAGGAGGAGGAGGAGGTGCGAACGATATCGGCGGCAAACCCCAGGGTTGCCTTGACGACGGCCTTCAGGGTAATTGGTTCAAGGACGTGTACGAAGCGACGGTTAGATGAAGAGGAGTGTGTCTGTTTGCCGTTGATGAACATTGTCGCGGCAGCCGGGTTTTTTCTCCTAGGAGAGGTTTCGCCTCTCATCCCACGTAAACTATGGATCCATAACGTTCAGCCACAGATATGGGTCACAGCAGACCTTTCGACCGATAAAGCGTTCCCCATCTGTTTGTCAGCGTCCCTCGACAAGGACGAGGGAAGCGTCTCACCGGTTTGGTTGTGTTTTTGTCGGCCAGGAAGTCCGGGCGTGGGTCCGGGACCCCGGGGACCCTTCCAGAGGTCAATGTCCATGGAGGGGAAGCCCCCGGCGGGGCTCGGAGGAGCGGGAAGGCGCTCCATGCTCATCAAGCAGGAGAACATGATGGGCAGCCCGGACGGCTACCACGGGAGCATGGGTACGGCCGACGTCGGTCCCCTCGGGCGCGAACGTCCGTCAGCCTTAGCATTGTGGCTCATACACGTCCGGTGTTTGTTTGTGACCAGGACCAATGAGCAGGGGGATGGTACCCCAGAGGTCTCCCATGGGAGGCTCGGGGGACTGGGGCATGCCCCGCTCCAGCGCCAGCCCGGTGGGCTCGGCCGGACACCCCTCCATGATGCGCCCGGGCGTGGATTACAACAACGGCAAGGGCATGATGGTCGGCCGCTCGGGCGGCATGTCGGGATCCAGGTCGATGCTGCAGCAGCAGCTTATGGATATGGGTAAGTCGGGCGATGCTATCTTTAGCTAGCGGAGGTTCAATTCCAATTAGCAGTGACAACCCATAGACTTACCCTTCCTTCCTGATCCCCTTATGTACCCTTGCCTCGTTCTCCTCGTTTCCCCGGTGACCCAATGCCAACGTGCTCGGGGCGTTTTATACGTTTTCAAAAAACGACGGAGTTGACTCGTTAGCCAGAGCATCATGCCTTTTTTTAGATCTCAAAGTCACAGAAACGCTAATCGCGCTTAGCCCGCAAAGCTCCACGGTTCCTCCCCCCGGCTCAGACCTTCTCCTCCCGTCTGTGACGTCAAGGTGGCTCCGGGGACATGGGCATGGGCATGAGTCCGTTCGGCCAGCAGGGTCAGCCCAACCAGTCCCCGTCCTGGCCGGACGCCATCATGGGCATGGACGGCAACAGGTGAGCGCCGGGCCTCGCCGCTCGCGTCCAGACCGACGGCGAGCCGTCCGCCTTCTAACCCGGGACGTTGTGGTTGCACGCCGCAGGCGCCAGTTCGGCAACACCCTGGACGACCTCCTGATGCCCCCGACCACCAGCGAGGGCCAGAGCGACGAGCGGGCGCTCCTGGACCAGCTGGACTCCCTTTTGAACAACACCGACGGCATTGCCCTGGAGGAGATAGACCGGGCGCTCGGTATTCCGGACCTCGTCAGCCAGGTAGATCATCCCCCGCTCGCCTCTGAGCGCTAATAGATCGCCGTAATGTCGCGGCCATAAAACATCCCGCGTGTCACCACTCATAAATGTGATTTAAATTCACCTTTGCATTAGATATTTCAGCCCCGACTGGCTGCTCACTCTGCTCTCTGGGCGAGCGGAAGGGATGAGCCCGGAGGGATCTGTCTGTGCCGCTTTAGAAAAAGACAATTACAGAGTCAGTGAACTGGAGATGAATCAATAAGGGGGAGAAGTCGTACATATCTCACCTCCGGTCCCTCCCGCCGCAGACCCAGGGAGCCGAGCAGCAGCTGGAGCCTTTCCCCGGACAGGACCCGTCCATGGTGCTGGACCAGAAGCCGCTCTACGGCCAGGGCTACCCGGGACCCCCCGCCGTGCCCATGCAGTCCGGCTACGGCGGGAACCCCATGCAGGGGCAGCCCCAACAGGGGGGCTTCGGGCCGATGCTGTCCCAGATGGGCCAGGGCGGCACCTTCCCCGGCATGGGAGGCATGGGGGCCATGGGTCACCCCCGGGCCGGCATGATGAGGCCCAGGATGATGAGCGCCAACAAACCCATGAGGCTTCAGCTGCAGCAGAGGCTGCAGGGCCAGCAGGTACGGGCCTCGGCCGCTCGGCGACCTCCGGCGGTCCGACGGCGTCTGTTTTTCCCCAACGCTGTCTTGTCACGTTCCTCAGTTCATGAATCAGTCGCGGCAGACCATGGGCATGAAGATGGACAGCCCGGGAGGGAGCCCCGCCATGAGAGCCGGCATGCAGCCCGGCATGGCGGGACAGGTAGGCCGTTTTCCAGACACGTACGCTCCTGTTCCCACGAGTGTGACTTCTGTCCCGCTAATCCTGCCACCAGGGTCGCGGGGGGGGGTTCGACCCTGGACCAATCACAGGGCCACACATACAGACATACGGTTCACTCACTAATTCATACGTAGAAAGATGGAAAGTCGTCCCTCGTGGTTCACTTTTCGCAGATTTTTACCTTTTTTATCCAATTTTAGACGCAGGGTTTTGTGGCACAAATGTATTTTCATTCATATATTTATCCTTTGACTTTTTGGGATATTGATACATGTCTTACATATTTATTATTTCCACTATTTTCCCGGTAAAACACGCACTTTCTCGGGTGGCGACCGACCAGGGCAGGGCGCTCTGTATCCTGGGCTCTGATTGGCTCAGCATCTCCCGCGCACTCACATCCACGTGCGATGGCTACCCGTAGTTTTGCCCTGCGCTGTTGTGTTTGTGCGAATGACCTGCACCTGAGCGGCACAGGGAGATGCTAATCCTCGTAGAAAAGAAGCTCAGCTTCGGTCGGATCTCAAAGAAGGACCGAACGAATATCGGTGGGGTGGAAATATGCTCGCGACTTTGCTGATTTTGGTGTAGCGCTGAACCAGGCTGGTTGTGGAAGCTAACTGCTGTAAAAGCATTCGTTCAGTCTCGTGCGGAGACGGCTATTCCCACGTCTGGACAATTCGGGGTCTCCTCCGGGTTCCTCCCGCATGTTTTTGGAGTGCGGGAGGAACCCGGAGGAGCCCCACGCAGACGCGGGGGAGGTCGTGCTGCCGCAAAACCAAACCAAAACACACGCTCATTCATTATGCATCCGTTCTCGCAGCCGGGCTTCCTCAGCGCGCAGATGATGGCTCAGCGCAGCAGGGAGATGGTCACCATGCAGATGAGGAGGCAGCGCATGATGATGCTGATGCAGCAGCAGCAACAGCAGGCGGCCGCCGCCGCCGCCGCCGCGGGTGGATTCAGCCCGCCTCCGAATGTCACGGCCCCCGGCGGCATGGAAAACAATGTGGGAGGGCCAAGCATGGGCCAGCCGGGCCCCCAGCAATTCGGCTACGGAGGTAATTACGGTGAGTCCGGCGACCGCGGGATCGTGCTGCCCTCTTGTGGCGAGACAGCGAACTGCACGCATACCAAAGACAGGGTGGAATTAAATACGGTTCCGTTGAATCCGACGCCGCCGGGGTTTACTTCCGCAGGGATGAGCCAGCAGGGAGACCCGTCCTTCGGCCCGTCGGGCGGCAGCCCCCCCAACGCCATGATGCCGGGCCGCCTGGGGCCTCAGAACCCCATGATGCAGCAGCACCCGCAGGGCGGGCCCATGTACCAGGGCGGCGACATGAAGGGCTGGTCGCAGGGCGCCATGGGACGCAACAGGTTGGCGCGACGAACGCGGCTCGCCGGCTCGCCGCCGCTCCTCGGGCCGGTTCGTCCGACGGCTAAAGACGTTTCCCCTCTTGTCTGCCGCCGCTCCGTCAGCTCGTACCCCCAGCAGCAGTTCGGCCAGCAGGCTCCCCCCGGGCAGCAGCAGTTCGGCCAGCAGGGGAACCCGGCCCAGTACGCCGGCATGATGATGAACGGAGGCATGCCGGCCGGCGGCGGGGGAGGTCACATGGGCCAGATGGGCGGGCAGATGGGGATGAACCCCATGGTGATGGGGCGGATGCCCATGGGACCCGACCAGGTGGGTGAGGGGGGGCGGCGGCTCCCGGCCGACGGTCGGCGGCGCTCGGCTAACCGTGTTTTTCTGCTCCGACCAGAAATACTGCTGAGCGGCGCTGCGGTCGGACCTCGCTGCGCAGAACTCCCCGCGGACGGAGGACGGCGCATGTGCGTGCGCACGTGCAGTACCGCACTCCCACCAGGAGAGGGAGCAAACATTTGGACCCACCGCCTCTCACACACACACACACACACACACACACACACACACACACACACACACACACACAGGGGGGCACTGTGACAGAAACACACACGGTTTTGTGATTCCCCGACGGACTGGACGTAAACATTCCCCCCCGGTGATGAGTGTGTGTGTGTGTGTGTGTTTGTGTGTGTGTGCGTGAGTAAGTGTGTGTGTGCGCGTGCACGTGCACCAAATACTCGCTGGACCAAACCGTGAAAGTGGGGCGGCTCACATGTAAGCTTGCGAGTGTGTGTGTGTGTGTGTGTGTGTGTGTGTGTGTGTGTAGACCCCCCCCCACGTTGTGGAATGTACCATGAAGCTGTGTTCAGATTTGTTTTCTAAAAGCGTGGGACCCCCATCTGCCCCCCCCGACCCCTCCGCCTTATCCAGCGGACGACGGGGTCGCGCCCCCCCCCCCCCCGACGAATGTCACGAAGCAGCAGCCGTTGTTTCGTCCCTCAACAGTACGAGCGATTTTTCTTTTTTGCCCCCCCGCTGGCCGATTGCACTTTAAGACGGGCCAGCGCCGAGAGGGTCGCGGCGATACAGAGGCCTTTATCCCGAGGAGCGACGCCCCCCCCCCCCCCCCCCCCCCCCCCCCCCCCCCCCCCCCCCCCACCCCCCCCCCGCGCAAAGAAGAACCAAGGGAGGGGGGACCCCAACCAACACACCCCCCCGGCGCGGGCCCCCCCCC
>CAAKHD010010681.1:12749-30033 GCA_901007705.1 Fistularia tabacaria
CCCACATCTCATTCCATTTAGGAACCCCCCCCCCCCCCCCTCCCCCCCCCGACCCTCCTGACCCTCCTTCCTCATAGACCCTACCTCGCCTTTCACTGGGACCATTCCTCTTATCCCCTCTTCCTTTGTGCGCTTTTTATTCTACACAGAGAAACGAATAAACAAAAAAAAAAAAAGAACGTTTATCTTCAGTGGGCTGGGCCAATAGTTGTAAAATAATAATTGTAAATATTTAAGTTCCTGAATAAGGCAGAAAGCAGACACGAGAAGAAGAAAAAAAGGACTTCCGGTATATAAATATAGATATATGTTCTTTTTTATTTGAAGAAAGACACAATTAAATCATAAGTGTAGTTTTTAGACAATATCAAGAATCGTTATTATCATTGCTATACCCTATAACTACGGCTCTGATTTCTGATCCTTGTATCATTATTATTATTGTTATTATTATTATTATTATTATTATTATTATGGATGTGTTAATTCCTGATGTTTGACTGTATGTGGTCGTGCTTCTATGCTCCTCTCCATCCTGAAAAGGCACACTTTGCTAAACAAACATCAACAAGAAAACAAAAAAAAAAGAAACCACTGGAGCACACAACCATCATTAAAGTTCAGCTGATGGCAGCAGGACAGCCTGTGTAAATGTGTGTGTGTGTGTGTGTGTGTGTGTGTGTGTGTGTGTGTGTGTGTGTGTGTGCGCGCGCGCGCGTGCGCGCAAAAGAGCGAATGATCACCGGTGTCCACACTGATCTCACCATGAGTGCGTCCTCACACGTGTACAGTTGCCGCGGTTATTAAAGACGATCTCTGTGCCATCTCATCTCCCTTATTATTATTTTTTTCTCTCGAGAAAACGATGTGTAGCTTATTTTGTATGAGGCATGTCTCTGAGAAAACACGTGTAAAAGGGTTCGGAGCAAACAAATGAAATTAAAACATGCTTTGCATCTTTTCTCTTCATAACGTGACCCCGTCTCTGTAGGGCAGAGGAGTCAGTGTCACTTCCTTGCAATGCACCCAATTTTTGAATCAACAGGCGGTCTCTTCATGGACATTAAGCTCAACAGCAAAATGCTATTTGTAACCAATCACTCACTTCATCAGAAAAAATCCTATTTATGTATGTCTTTTGAAATTTCTTTATCTATTCATATTTCTTTTCCTTTTTCTGTTTTTTCATTTGATTTTTTATTTAGACTTATTTATTTTTATTGTATTTTCATTTTTAATTTTTAGTGATATTTTTTTTTTCCAAAGCAGTGAGACCACCTTAAAATAATAAGAAATAAGGAGATGTAGTATCAAATGATTTATTGTGTTATATATTAAATATTAAATCATTGGAATACTTCTTTACAGGGAAAAAAAAGCTTTAACCAATAGGTTTTAGGCCTCGAAGATTTCAATTTATAATTTAAATCAATTGTAGAACACATACTGTTGCTCAAAAAGATGACCTCAAATTTTAAAACAATTTTCTGCTACGTTTGTGAGTATAATTTTTGTTGATTTTTTATTTTTTATTTTTTTCAACTTCTTGCTTATACTTAAGAACATTTTGGGGTGCTTTTTTAGAGAGAGGGGATGCAAGTTATATTTAGTTTTTATGTGTCTTTCCTACGTTTTTAATAATTCCAGGTGTTTATTTTTACTTTCAACTTTTGCGGACCTCCAATGCCTCGGCACACTCCGAGGTTCTCATAAACTCCGCCTACTTCTCCATACGTCACCGTCACTTAGCATTGTGGGAATCTGACAGAAATCACAACATAGCAGCGGTTTCGCCTGCGGAGAGGGAGACGGACAGTCGTGTTGAGTGTGGATCAAATCTCCGTCGGGAGGTGGAAAGAGCGCCTCAATCTTTCTCATTTCTACTCGACGTTTGGACTTTCCAAGTTAGTAACGAAGGTATCGCCATTTTATGCGACGGACTCTCTGTGCATCACGTTCTGGCACTTTTTTTCAGAGAAGTATTATCCAGTTGCGTGTGTATTTATACGCCTTACTTTGTGTTGAATAGATTTTCATACTTTATTGTCGCCTCGACCAGCGGGATCCAGAATACAACTCACGGGAGCGACACTTCCGTGTTTCCTTTTTAAGCCACGCCCACAATTAATTTCTGCCCAATCACACAATAGTTCTCGGACACCTTACCGGAAGACTTTTGTGCCCAGATGATAGATGGCAAACAACTGCGAATAGTTATCGCGGTCAGTAAACTCATGAACGCGGGTTGTTAAAACTAAATGTCTTCTCATCGAGGATGTGAAGTTCATTCGAGGTCTTTGTGACCTCGGGATATTTTTGTTAGCCCTCGGGAAACTGTTTTTTGGGGGAATGCGGGGGCCTAATGAGAGACTTGGACAAACATCGAGGTCCAAACCTATGGGCTGTAATCCCCACAACTTCATTTTCAAAATAGCATTTTGCCCGATTTTCATAAAGTGTTGACTATTAATAGTGCATGTCACAAGTGGGCTTCGAAAATGTTAAGTGGGGCATATTACCATAATCGAAGCATTATTTCAAAACAAAACCAATAACCTGAATGAGGTCGGCAGTATGTCAAACACACGCTTTTAATCAGCTTAACACATAAAGCAAACTGTTCCTCTTATTTTTGTTGTCTCTTTAAAATAAAGCAGCGGATTCTGGCACACACTTTAATAAGTTCAGACACGGTGAGAGGCTTGTTTTTGTGATCCGCTATATTCTCGGGTCTCGAGGCTCACGACAGAGTCCTTGCTATCTTCCCAGTTTAGTTAGCAAAGCTCTGTCTGCCTCGTATTTCTCTACGTGTCCAGTCTGAAAATGTTTAAATTATTTTCTTAAACCGTTAGACACAAGCAAAATCTACGCTTGTAAATAATTATTTGATATCCGGTAGTTCAACAAAAAAAAACCTACATCTTATCGTTAGCTGAGTTAACTGTACTCCGGCGGAGGCGTGATTCTACCAACAGCGTCGTTACGAAAACTGAATCAAAAATAAAGACATTTATTTCCAATGTGCTCGTGTCGTTTGTGATGTTTCACTTGAAAATTTGACCCAGATTTTCCGGCGGTCAGCAGCATCGACACCGTGCGACGTTCAATGAAGTGTTTGTGGCGTTTTGTGCTTTTCTCAGGAAAGAAAGAAAACATCTCACGACTCGACAAAGCAAAGGCAATTGTTTGGCGTCACCGCTAAAAAAAAAAAAATTGGCAAAGTTGATCAATATAAAATAAAGTGTCTATTGGCAAAAAAAACGGCATGTCATCTAGGGATGTCAGGATTATATCTGTTTTGAATACCTGAAGTAATGAAAAAAGAAGTAAAAAAATGATTTTTGCAAGTAATTATTTTAAGATGTTTTAATATGTATGCTGACAAACTTAAAAAGTAAACCTATGAGAATTAAAAAGCTCATTAATTATTACATCTTTACAATACATCCATGCAATATATCAGTGACACGAATTTAAAAAAAAAAACCCAACTCCATTTAAACAATCTGACTCGCTAAAAAATACTTCAAAGTTTGTAACAATGATTACATTACCCATTACAATAATAACTTTTCCCTAGGGCTTTTACTTTCAGGGATCGCCAAAGCGAATAAACCTTTTCCATCTAACCCTATTCCCTGTATTCCTTTCTCTCACACCAACTAACTTCATGTCTTCTTTCACTACATCCATAAATTTCCTCTTTGGTCTTCCTCTAGACATCCTGCCTGGCAGCTCCAATGCCAGCATCCGTCTACCAATATATTCACTATGCCTCCTCCGTATGTGACCCAACCATCTAAGTCTAGCTTCTCTGACCTTCTCTCCAAAACATCTAACATGTGCTGTCCCTCTGATAAACTCATTCCTGATCCTATCCATCCTCCTCACTCCCAAAGAGAACCTCAACAGCTCTGTGACCTCCAGCTCTGCTTCCTGTTTTCTCTTCAATGCCACTGTCTCCAAACCATACAGCATTGCTGGTCTCACCACTGTCTTTTACACCTTTCCTTTCCTTCTAGCTGATATTCTTCTATCACCTCTGACACTTCTCCACCGTTTCCTACCTGCTTGAACCTGTTTCTCCACCTCTTCTCCGAACTCTCCCTTCCTCTGGACTGTTGACCCCAAGTACTTAAAATCTGCCATCTTCTGTATCTCCACTCCCTATAGCCTCATCGTTCCACCCGGGTCCCTCATCTACAGATGTATATTCTGTCTTGCTGTGACTAACCTTCATCCCTCTCCTTTCCAGTTCATACCTCCACCTCGCTAGATTTTCCTCCACCTGCTCCCTGCTCTTACTGCAGATCACAATGTCATCTTCAAACATCATGGTCCGTGGAGATGCCTGTCACAACACGTCTGTCAGCTTGTCCATCACCACTGCAAACAGGAAGGCGCTAAGAGCAGATCCCTGATGTAGTCCCACCTCCACTTTGAACTTCTCAGTCCCACCTACAGCACACCTCACCACTGTCTAACATCAAGCACGTATGTCCTGCACCAGTCTAACTCCAGACGTCTCTGTCGGCACCCTGTCGTATGCTTTTTCTAGGTCTACAATATATTATATCATAATATAAACCCATGCAAGGGAAACGGAGAGAGTAAAATAATAAAAAGTCATTCATTTCACACGGAACAGCCACTGGCATTGCTTTTTCTTTTTCTTATGGAGTTATGCAGAACTTTATGTTGTCTTTATGGACGACTACCAAGGGATTCTTTGGCCCTCCCAGGTGCAGAACTGCCCGCTGTCTTTCCCGTCGAGCGACGACATGACGCTGAGCATGCCGTGAACGCTTTCCTGGGTGCTCAGAGGAGCCTGTGGGTCACAAACAAAATCACAGACAACATTGAGGCAAATGGCTTTCCAGCGAACTTTGAGAACACGTGACAATGTGAGATGAATGCAAAAAAATAAATATTGAGTTTTGAGTGCGCAAGACTTTCCATCTAACATCAGATGTGGAAAAATATAAATATTTTCATTGTTTTCCTCATACATGCTCAAGACATAAGTACAGTGGGGTCAAGCGTGACTGTGAGGGCGAGTTTGTGTTAATGAAACATTTCTTATTGAAATCAATGATTTTTAACATGTTTAATAGTGAGACTGTTCACGCATAGGGTTCGGTTCCTCCTCACACTTTGTGAAGATAAACAAAGAATGGCCAAAAGAACATTACACACAGTACAAAGTGCAGAGTGCAGTGCAGTTAAGTAAGTAATATTCTATGTGTATGTATGCAGTATGTATGTTATCAACGAGTGTGATAAATACACATGTATTTACATTACATATATTTTTATATCCCTTTAATTTATTTCTTATGAACTTTACCAACTGTATTTTACTTTTATTCTTTTTTTTTATTCACTATTTAATTCTTTATTTTTATATAGAGTTCTATTTTGATTCTTCACTTTATTCTGTGAGCAGGAGGTGCTTTCAAAAAGCAATTTCCCCCTTGAGGATCGATGAAGTATTACAAGTCTGAAAAAGTGCATTTTGATTAAGAAATAATCTGCTGACGCAGGTGTTAATGTCATTAAAATTTACTGTAATTAACATATGTTTTTGTAAATAATATATTTTGATTGATTGTGCACATGTAACAGATCATTAGAAGCTATGAATATCAGTTTTTGTCACAGATTTAGGCCACGTTAAGCTTTCGTGAATGAAATCGGCCAGATTCCATGTCAGGAGTGAACCATCTCTGCTTCGTCGACAGACACTGTGGTGACTGCAGGTCACGTACATCACCCTTACGTCCAGTGACGTGCAGTCAGGGGGAGCCTCACCTGCCTCCCCTGTCATAACATAAGATAAAGTTTAATATTTGTCCAGTGATCTGATTCATAATTGTATTTTCTGTATGATTCCACTCTTTTTAAATCTCTGATCTCAAATCTCTGAATTTGCACATTTCCTGATCGAACGTAAGCCAAGTTGCAGCAGCCGAGCTCACCTCTGCACATGCAGTCCCTCTCAAACTGGGCTGCCCAGTGTGTGATCATTTCTGTTTCTCAGTATGTCGCCAATGGAAGGTTCATTGAAAGATTTATATTATTATACTCACCACCACCTTCTACAAACTGTTTCATGTCTTTAGCGTAAGTGTGTGATACAATCATTCTCGCTGATCGGAAAATAAACCGTAGAGAAAAGTCATGAGGTGAGGCAGATAATACTGTGCCTCACCTGCAGGAGAGGGGGGGGTATGTGAGTTGGCAGGTGCTAGATAATGATCTCCTCCCTCTATAAACAATTAGGGACAAAATAAATAAGATACATTCAAGAAAAAAAGGGGGACTTTTACAACAAAGTAACAGAGCTTTTGGTGGAGAAGTACATGCGCGTGGACTTCATACAGAAATAAAGAAAAGATCATACATTGTTTTCAGTTTTATAAAGGAAAAATGAGATGACACTCTTGGGAACAAGAAACTCTTTTGAGTTCTTTCAATTATAAATATCGTGCCAAAAGAAGTCAATGCCTCACCGGCCAGGAACCTCACCACACGCCACTACTCAGGTGGAAACGTGTGATCAACCCTTTTCCGCTCTCCTACCTCATGCAAGAAATGCTGAGAGCAGAAGTGTGACCTATAAAGTCTTTTTAAACTCACCAGTTCACCACCCATGTCAGTGTGGACCCAGCCAGGGTGCATGGCTGCCACCAGTATGTTGTCTTTCTTGAACTCCTCAGCCTGGCAGCACGTCAGCATGTTCAGAGCTGCCTGGTTGCAAACAGCCGACAGTGGATTCATGGAACAGAAGAAAATGAACTGACTCCATTTAAACAATCTGACTCGCTAACAAATACTACAGAGTGTGTAACAATGATTATATTACCCATTATAATAACAACAGTAACTTCTTTTCCTTTGGGCTTTTCCCCTCCAGGGTTTCCTCAGCGAATCTGCCTTCTCCATCTAACCCTGTTCTCTGTATCCTCCTCTCTCACACCGACTAACTTCATGTCTTCTCTCACTACATCCATAAATCTTCTCTCTGGTCTTCCTCTAAACCTCCTGCGTGGCAGCTCCAATTCCACCATCCTTCTACCGATATCCGCTGTCCCCACTCTATCCATGTGCTGTCCCTCTGATGGACACTTTCCTGATCCTATCCATCCTCGTCACTCCCAAATAGAACCTTAACATCTTCATCTCTGCGACCTCCAGCTCTACCGCCTTTCTTTTCGTCATTGTCACTGTGTTCAGACCACACAGCATCGCTGGTCTCACCTATGATAACAATAATAGCATTATTGCTTTTTTTGATACAGAGATATACAATCATTCACACTTCTTGACAATTTAGTGTCTCCAATGAGCCACCTGCATGTGTTTGGACTGTGGGAGGAACCCGGAGAACCCTAAAGAACCTCATACAGTCTCCACCAATAAAGGCCACCCTGGCGAGATCCAACCAGGGTGGCCTTCTTGCTGTGAGGTGTTAACCATCGCGCCACCCGATCCCAGATAGGCTGAGGGAGACAAGATGAGGTAAGACCGGATAAGCTGGTTCATCTGTACACAAGACTAGCAAGGTTAAGCCTGAGCTCTGAGTTCAACGGCCATAAAACCCCAACGTGTTGCACACATTGTGCAACACTAAGCAGCACCTCTGAGATCACCTCCACAGAATCCAGGACCTTTGGTTCCTTCACTGTTCCATTGATTCATGATTTCATCTTTATTTATACTATCACATCCTGCAGGGATCGGTTTTCACCTTCAGTGCTGTGGTCTCATATGAGCTTCAGCTCCTGAAAAAACTGGTTTCGGTTAGTTTTGTTCTCTCTTTTATTGCATTCCAGCCCCATCGTGCATGTCCAGGGATCCGACGATCGGTGCAAAGGCCAGCTGTCGTGTCTCCGCTGCAATCACTCATCCTCAATCAGCGTTAGCAGCCCGCTGGCTGCTAAACCCAAAACACGCCGCGCGGCTGGGGTCTGAGATATCTGGAGTTTGTCTGTGATTGCGGAGATTTCTTTCTTTTTTTTTTTCGATCCTGAAATACCTGCATCAACCTCTCCTTGCTCTCCTTCACCGACCCGACAGCGAATCCCGGTGAGATCTCGCCCACGCAACTCATCTGTCGCTTTGTCAGCACGTTTATTCACTTCGTCTTTGGCTGAGAAATAAGCCTGAGGCGTGGCCTCGGCTCAGACAGTAGAAATTGAAGTTATTGTTCGTCGTTTATCTCCAGAACATCTAAGATGTGCTGTCCCTCTGAGGGACTCTTTCCTCATCCTCTCTGTCCTCCTCATGCCGACAGAGGAACCTCCAGACCTCCAAAGCTGCTCTCACCTCCTCCTCCTCCTCCGCCTTTCCTCTTACAAAATCTCCTACTACTCAAAAAAACTGGTGGGGAAGTAGTTCAACCAATCAGTGATCCAGAGGTTGGCACTGGTAGATGTTTCTGTTCCTGGTATCTTCATCACAGCCCAAAACTGACACATTACCGGTGCCAGAAGATCTGAACCTCCACCACGTCTCTTTGGAATGACATCTTACTGGTGTTCGAAAGGTCACAACGGTTGGATACCTTGCTGGTCCTGTAGGAGAACAGCGGGGCCCGGTGGAAGTTCTCTGGACACAGCTGGATGGACGACAGGAGGGTGGAGATGTTGATGATGGCCGACCTCCTGCAGGACATCTCGCCGCCTGAGACACAGAGACGGCCTTCTCGTTCCACATCAACCAACCGAAGTAACCGGAATATTTGCAGAATATTATAATATAATACCAGATATATTACTGATATATTATTACTATCATATTATTGATATATGATATATATTGATATATATTGATTATATGATATTATTATATCATATTACTGATATAATAATATCCACAGCATTTCTTGATTTAAGCTGTTTTCCTCTGTTCCTTCTCCAGGAAGGAACTTGCAGTACCTTTGTTCGTTTCAAGCGACTCGTCCTCTGCTGCTGCTGCTCTCTGGAGGAGAGGAAGGAACATCTGGATAGACAGAAAGGAGAAAAGTTGACTTTCAAAAATTGTTCTCATTTGTTCACTTAATGGTGAACGGCCTCCACTTATCTAACACTTCGAAAGCACTTTCTAGAGAAAAGCATTCGCTCATTCACACACCGAAGGCGGCAGAGCCTTTAAGGCGCCAACCAGGCCGCTGGGAGGAAACTTGGGGTTCAGAGTCTTGCTGAGATGCCACCCACCTTTCCCAGGAGAAATGGTCCAACCACGTTGGTCTCGAACGCGTCCATCATGTCCTGTTTCCCCGTGACGGCCAGCAGGCCCGGTGACGGCGGCTTGTTGATGGCCGCGTTGTTGACGAGGAGGTTCACCCCGGCCGCGCGGACCTTCTCGCTCACAGCTTCGAACGCAGCGCGGGCGGACGCCTCGTCGGAGACCTCTGCAGGGCGACATGGACATTCAACGGAGGACCCAAAACCAGATATGTCAAAGTCCAAGAGACGCGATTCTTCTCTCACATCGGGTTTACTGAGACTGCAGTGTTTGGTTTTGACCTTTAAACCGTGCTTACTATGTCTGATACTTTCTGTTGAAATCCAGTGAAACTGCTAGTTGGCTAATCATTAGCCGGCGGTGATAGGCGATAACAGTAAACCCACTAATGGCCGATGGACCGGGTTGACGGGAAGGTGGAACTGTCTTTTCTTCTGGTTTTAATTTGGTAATAATTCTGGTAATAATTCTCCTCAAATCCGAATCTCTGTGGTCTTCACGACGAGGATGATCTCAACATGGATAAAATATCAAAATGAGGAAAAGGGGTTTTGGATTTTCAGCCACTATGACGTGATGAAATGATAGTTCGGCACCGGCAGGTTCCAGTTAAAAGACTTGTCCCTCAGAGGGACGGCACGTGTTAGATGTTCTGGAGATAAAGTCGGGTCTGAGATGGCTTGGACATGGACAGAGGGGGGTGGGGGGTGGAGAAGATCTGGGTGGATGGATGCTAAGTTTGGATCTGCCAGGCAGGAAAGATGGAGGGAAAAAGGACAGGAAGTTAGTTGGTGTGAGAGGAGAGGGCTAGATGGGGGAAGATGATTGGCTGTGGCGACCCCAAAGGAGAAGAAGAAGAAGAAGTTAAAAGACTTTACCAAGTTTGATCAGCGTTATCTTTCCGGGATACTGAGCAGCGACGTCTCGCAGGTTCTGAGGAGAGGCAAGGGGGCAAGAAGAACTTTGTTGGTGCCGGAGCTGGTGACTCTGCTCACCCTGCGGACCGTTCGCTTCTGTACCTCCTGCAAATAGACACTGATCTCCACTGTGAAGCAACGCGAGACAACCTGATACAGTGATAAGAGCTGCGGGTTTAGCAATGGAAGTTCTCTCCTACCACTCAGCCGAGGCTCAAAATCAGATGAGCTGAATGTGAGTGTGTGTCACCTTAGCGCTGTCTCCGTCCGGATCCCTGCACGTGGCAAAGACGTGGGAGTCCTGCCCGGTCTTCTCGGCCAGCTGCCGGACCAGCTCCAGCCCGATGCCCCTGTTGGTCCCGGTCACTAAAATGTTGCCGCCCAGCTGCGACGGCATGTCGGGTCTCCGCGGTTCTCCGACTCCAACGGTTAACCTTCTCCAAGAGCAGCGTGGCTGAAAGACCAGCTCAGTGTGAGTCTCCTGTCCTCTTGCACCCAATATAGGTGTGTTCCGGACAAGGAACACCCCCCTACGCTACCGTTCGACACACATTCGGTGATATAACCGCTGCTCTTATCAGCCAGAAGCATAAAAGGACCATTTCTGATATACAGTGACAGATGTTGCTTCTGAGAAACACTTATTCAAGCCCTTCGCCGCGGCAGCTGAGGAAAACACCGAGTCGGATAACAGGTGGCTTCGAATGTGCGAGGAGAACTTTGCTTATCTGCGGATATGCGATGCTTTTAACAAAACCGGTGAAACCTGATACACCAGCAGCATGGTAGCAGAGTACGGACCTCGGCACTCCCTGGAGCCTCTAAATGCAGACTGGGAGTCGGAGTTTTTAGTTACCAAGCTCCTCTTCTGTGAAAACATCTTCCAATCTCGATCTACAGGGCAGACGCCCTCTCTCTGTTAGCGTATAGTCAGCGCTAGGCTAGCCCCTAGCAAGGCTTACACTGCTTAAGGATAGCCCATGATGCACCTCTCTCGTTCCTCCCATCCTTCCTATCCTGTTTGAGCTCATATCCCTTCATCTCACCAGGGAAGTCACATCATATCTTCTCTTGTTCCAGGTTCCCAGGTGGCCTGGCTTGATCTACTGCCGCGTCTCACCAGGCGTCCACCTTCGCTATTTCTGCTATGAATATTAAAGCTATCGTTGTATCGTGTCAGCTATCAGCGTGTAGCTTTTAGCACCACTGTTATTATTAGCGTGAGATCATCTGTGCCCGTCCCTCCCGACCTTCACACACCTCTTGTCTCTATCACTGTCCTACTCTCTCGCTCTCTTTCTACCCCGACCGGTCGAGGTGGAACGCCGTCCACGCTGAACTGTGGTCCAGACATGCTCTGAATGGAAACTGTCTTCAGACATCTGGGTTGTGATTTGGCGGCATGCGAATAAAATCTGACTTGACTGGAGGTTAATGATTCATCGCTTTTCTAAAACCCTCATTTCCGACTCTGGTTTGATCGGTTTCAAAAGGACGGAAGTGGACATGTGGTCTTAGACCTTTGTGGACCAGCAGAGGTCTTCTGCAGGGGCAAATGGAATGGATCAGGGCTCAGCAGGTTTTGCACTGACACACACTTTGGGAGGACGGTCTGTTTCTTTACAAATGCTAAAACGCTGAATCCGCTGCTGACAGCCAGCAACTTACGAATGAAGAGTGGATGAGAAGTGAGACCTTACGCTTTGCTTCATTTCAATCACAGTAAAGCCAATACTTATCTGCACTAAACTTTCTATTACCGTTTTTTTTTTACGGACTGTAAGCCGCTACTTTTTCACACGCTTCGAACACTGGCGGCTTAAACAACTATTCGGCTAATTTATGGATTTTTTTGAGCTTTCAGAGGTAAACAAAGCAGGGGGCCCAAACTTGAAAACACTCTTGAAGACTGGGTGAACGCACAGAGAGGAGACAGCCGAGGTTTTCCCACCGCTGTTCAATTCAGACACTGAAGAAGACGGCGTCAATGGTTTTAGTGCGCAGGAAGAAGACGACGATAGCGATCAGCTGGAGGAGGACAAAATGGGGATAGAAAATGGATAGACTTTTCCTTGTGTTATTTAGATAAATCTTTTTTAATAAGCCGTGTTACAGATCCTGTTCAGAAAAAAGCATTTCCAGTACGTATTTGTGGATGTTACCGGTATGTATTTAATTGTAGCACTAATATAAAAGTTTAAAAAAATGTTTCCGTGCAACACCTTTCTGTGTAAACATCATGTTACAACCTGGACACCTGCGTACAAATATAGTTATTTGTTCATTTTTAGCTGGTGAGGTTTATATTCCGGTGCGCTCAATAGTCCGGGAAATACGTTAAATAGCTGGAATCCAGAATTAAGAAGGAAACAATAGGCCGTACCATCGACTTCTCATGTATCCCAAGACCAAATGCTCTGAGGTTCCTCATTGCGATAGCAAATGAAGACACAGATGGGAAAAAAATGAAAAAAGTGTTGCGAACAAAGTTATCGAACCACAAACCCTCCAAAGTAGAAGGGATGAGTCTCGACGAAAGGGGGGTGGGGGGGCGCTTTCAAGGACTTTTTGCTTCCAAGAGTCGGCGCAGGAGGAGCTCGCCCAGAGCAGATGGGCCCCGCTTAGCTAGCAGACGCACATTTGTTTCGCCAAATGACCGAGCCGGGGCGGAAGGGCTGGAGTGATGCCTCGGTCACGCCGGGAAGAGATCAGACTCAAAGGCGGACGAGGGTGTCCCACGGCGACGGCCCAAACAACTTCCAGCTGCACCTCCATATTTGTGTATCGATCCCCTTGGAGGAGCTCCAGGGCGCTGAAAAGCACCGCGGACGGCGAATCTTTGCCATTTGCTGAGCAAAGACAGTCGGCAGAACGCAGACAACAGACTCTAGCAGCTGGGATGTGGGTGGTCTGATTGGTCAGGAGAGCCAGCGACCCTTCTGCTGACCCGTCGGGAAGAAGAGACTGAACGAGTAGCCAGGATGGCCTCCCTTGTTTTATTCACGCTTCGCTTTACATGCAAGACAATTGTCTGCATGTGTGTACCTGATTCCTTACTGCTAGATGAGCCAATTGAACTGCATCAAAAAAAATGCATTTCCGCACGAAGCACGAAGCCAGTTGCGATTTGTTCTGTTTTCTCGTGATAATCGGCCCTCGAGAAAACCAGTGAAACAACCCAGGTTTTTTTTTTTCCCCATTACTTGGCTTTGAGAGTCGGTGATGATAAAATCTCTTGTGCTGGGATGAGATCCCAAAGGTGTGTGTGTGCCTTCAATAGCATTTATCTTAAGAGCGCCAGAGCACTTCCTGTAATCAAGACAGGATATTCTCTCCTCACCCTCGGAGACTGCAGACACACAACAACCAATCACTGTGACCTTCATCAACCAGCAGACACAGAGCAGGCCAGAGGGGGAAACATCTTGGCCACTGCAGTTATTCTGAACGGTCCTGACATCTGGTTATCTTCACGTGCATTTAGGTCCTTCAACCTGGATCACATGGTTTGCTCCTCAACTAGATATGTTTTTCTTTAATGAAAGTTCAAGCCTTTTTGCAGAGAACTACAACCGTTGATGGTACCGAATAGCCCGTAACATGATTTTCAAGACGGTTTCGGTGCTTCCGCCTCACAGCGAGATGATCCCTGGTTGGCTTCCTTTCTGTGTGGAGTCCCCATGTTCTCCCTGTATCTACGTGGGTTTCTTCGGAGTTCCTCCCCAAGACAAAAAGGTTCACCTTATATTGCCCAAATTTGTGAATGAGGAAGTGAACGGTTGTAGGTCTCCACCATCTTCTTTACTGCCTTGTTTCCTTGATTCAGTGCACAGCGGGACTGAATGCTACACTCTGCTTCGGTGTCAAATTGGAGGTAGAGGAAGACAGAGGACTGCGAGTGCAGTAAAATAAGCTCGGCCTCACCTCAATGATCTCAACGCCGTGGCAGGAAATTCAGACGTGGGCGGCGCAGGTTTAAGGAAGGTCCTCTGAGTTTCACACCTGCATCTAAAAGGTGTGTTTGTTTGTTCAACGGTGGTTAACGGAGGGCACATTCCGCAGATTTATCCAAACACACCTGTCCACACAGGCATGTTCACCTGAAGTCGGTGCACTGAAAAACAATCTGGCCTCAACGACTCTCCGGATGGGTTTGTGATTTCACGCAAAAACACCAGCTGGAATGGTTTACATTTTTTTTATTGTGTTTGTAATTTTTTACCTGCTCAACGATCCTAAATAAAATAAACATTGTGAAAAAGGTCCATCGGTTTGACTGCGTGGCATTCGGAACACAAGAAACAAACAAAAAAAAGTCATAAATAGGATATACATCATCGGTTATGGCAGTCTTTTCTCCAGAGGATTCCAATGATGTCATTTCTAGCCTGACAAACAAACCATCAAAAGTGAGGTTTCATCCGGTCCATGGTTATTATTATAATTATTATGGAAGCATGACTATTAAGAGTCCTTAAAAACAAACAGTTTCCATCAAATCATTGTCATGTTACAGTAAATCAATTTGGGCTTCCCCGTCCATGAATAAAATAAAAATAAAGAGGTGTGTGCTGTGGAGAGCAGCGGAATCCATAACGAACAGTAAAGAGTTCAGTTCTCGCTAAAGCTGAATGACAGAAGGATAAATACCATAAACACAATACAGTATTAAGCCACATGTTAGCAGCACTCTGGATTCGTCCGACTACGTTGACTTGCTTTTGTCCCTTTTCTTCAACTTGATCGTGGACAAACCGTCACCAGAGAACACACAGCTGGGAATATCAAACATCTACTTTTACAACTGTGGGCACCACTGAGAGTATTTCATTTATTTCTCTTTTATCAAACCATCCTTTCCTGTGCTCCCCCTGCTTCCGATGCAGCTCCAGTCAGAAGCCGGATGCCTGTAACCTGCACTGACAATCCAAAGTACGGAAGATTTCTCCAACCCAAATGACGCACTGCCCTCTAGTGGCGAAAGCTAGTCACTACATGGATCTCAAAACATTTTTCTTGTTTTTTTTTATTTTATTTTTAAGCAGTTTGATCAGATTTATGTACAAGACGTCAGAATACCAGGTGTAGTCATCTGTTACTTGTCGCTGAAAGGGGAAGGGGGGGTTGCAAGCTTTAAAAGCTCTGCGGGATTTTGAGCCGTACCGCCGCAAGTGACCCCACGGTACGTAATGCTCTTCAAGCCTTAAACCAAACCTTTCGAGTCTTTCTGAATGACACCTCGGGGCAACCGTTACCCTGTGAAGTACTTGTCCCGTGGGACCAGCTTATGTGTGAAGGGGTCAACTTTGCTCCCTTAAAAGGAGAAGGATGTGCTTCGTTAATGCACAACACTTCTGCTCAGGTAGTCGAGGCTTTATTTTCAACAAGCAAATCTGGGACCTCAGTGTAGTAACCCCCCATGCAGCACCCAGTCCAGCTATTTGAGAACCGTTTTGAACGCACATCGAAGTCGGGAAAAGTGTATTTTTTATTATTATTATTATTATTATAAAAATTATTATATGTGTGGAGATTTTTTTTAATCTACTTCAGCAGCCCAAACTGCTTTTTTTGTGTGTGTTTTGTTTCGTTTCCCATCTCTGCCCTTCAGATATTGATGTCCTGCACGTCTGTGGGTGTTGTCGAGAGATCCTGCTCCTCACCAGTGTTCTTGGTTTCTAAGGCCGTAGAGTGTTGCACCTGTCTGAGGCTGGTTTCCAGAAGGGACTCGATCTGTTCTTGACACGCCCTCAGACAGTCCTGGAGAAGAGGGGAATGGGTTATCTCTCCATGCCTCCTTCCATTAGAGAAGTCAATGAGGGGAAGCCATTAACTCACCGGGTCACTCCGAATAGTGAGAGCGAGCTGCTCCGTCAGCTTCTGGGAAATCATGTCGCTTCCTGCTATTCTCATCTGTAGGCCCTCCACCGCCGCTACCATACTGCCTGCTGCTACCATGGACGGAGGGCTGGCTATAAACTTAACATCTGTAGAAGATCACATTTCAATGATTTACTGTTTACCGCAACGTAGAAATGTATTTCTGGATTTTCCTGTAAGAGCACCTTACGTTGACTCGTGCCAGTCGTGTTAACGCTGAATTTCTATTAGCTGGGGTTGCGACCTACGTCCAACCAAATATCATCTAAACATGTTCACGTCCCAAACGGGCCCCACCATGGGGGTCTGCACGATTTGACCTCACCCATGATTTATTCCAGTCTTAAAATCAGTTTAAGACCACTATTAGATCCTAAAATTATCTGACACATACCTAACTTCATTTCTATGAATCATGAATTGTCTTAAAAATACTATCACAAACTGTACTGTGGGAGAAAATCCCTTTTAAGTTCAGCAAATTAATCTGATCACTTTATTTAATGTGTGCATCTTAATTCAGGCAAATTGTTGGACTGTTCATCTTTGTCGTTCCTCAGAAATACAGACATTATTTTTCCTCTGAATGGGGATTTATTTCACTATATGAACCGCGCCAATGTAAATCATCTCCATTTTTCCGCACGTTCATCACTGACTGAGTTTCACTGAAAGTTTCATGCTTATTAATTCAAGTTTTTAATTGTTAAGAGTAAAAAAACTTCCTGATTCACATGGTCCCTTCAGACACACTACTTCACAAAAAAAGGCACAATGCACTGAATAAACCTACTTCCATTTCACCTTCCAAGCAGCATACACACACGCGATTAGAAACAAAACATCTGGCCAATGAACGAGTTGCTTTAACAGCTATTTGGCCCATTCAGAGGACAAAATGCTCACTGGAAAAGTGCGATAGTTAAAAACACAACTGCTTATATTTTGATAAATCAGGAATCCAGCAAGATGTCACCAACTGCATCGGACTCTAGAGGTGAAACACTATGTTCGATTGTATGTGAATTATGGACCTTGAAATAATAATGCAGCTAAACGATGTGTGAAATATGTATGTATGTATGTATGTATGTATGTATGTATGTATGTATGTATGTATGTATGTATGTATGTATGTATGTATGTATGTATGTATGTATGTATGTATGTATGTATGTATGTATGTAGGATAGTGTGACGACACTTACCAGTCGCACACAATGCCACGAAGGTCTGAG
>CAAKHD010010681.1:30053-45164 GCA_901007705.1 Fistularia tabacaria
GGGGGGGAGGGGGGGGGGGGCGGGCGGAGGGGGGCCCCCCGGGGGGCGACACAAACAAGGGGGGGTTTTTGGGGGGCTGGGGGGGGGGGGGGGGGGGGGGGGGGGGGGTCGGGGGAGACAGAAGGACAGGTTCAAGGGTGATCCCCAGCAGCAGATGCAAGGATTAACGAAGATGGCAGCGACTACTTCTAGTGTACATTTTGGGATTTAGGGGGCTTTGTGGTGCAACTTGAGGTAGACATCTGTGGGCTCATCATGACCATTAGAACCCCCCCATGAGACCCAGTAGATCCAGCAAATATGATAATGGATAGACATTCTCTGAAGGTGCTGAAAAGAGTAAACCTGAGAAATGATGCTACAAAGAGGTCAGCTATCATTGGTAAATAACGGCAGAAGTCAATTGCGATGACCCACCAGCAGCTGGGTGTTTGTGATGGAGTTGTCTGTGTAGATGCAGAGCTTCTCAGCAGTCAGGGGGATGGTCTCCATCAGCTTGGAGGCCAGGAACATGCAGGCAGCCCCGAGCAACTGCAGGTGGCTCTTCTTGGTGGACTCCACGGACAGATAACGATCTAAGGAGTTCATGGCCAGAGGAAACACCTCCTCCTCGCACTTCTGTTCTTCACACACCTGCACAGGGGCCATCTGTCAGTAACTGCTGAGCGGTCGAGATCACTCAAGTATCCAGAAAATAACAAAACATCTTTGCAAAAAAGAGCAGCCACTCAGCTATTGGTGTTTTGAAGAGGCTCTCCAAAAGTATCAGAAGTGTCATTAGCACCTTGTGGTATTAAGTCACATTTAAAACTCTTAACTTCATCCGAATATCATGGATTGATCCATTCAAGTGAATGTGCATGGTCAAAACTAACAAAATCCATAGAGAAGAGTAATGTGATAACAATATCATTGATGAGGATTTTGTTCATTTAAAACAGGGAATAAAGATGATAGCAGATAGAGGCTATCTCTTCATTAATCATCTTTTCTTTTTTTTTTTAAGTGACAAGGCTGAATTGTGATTTTGCAAACTGTGCACAAAGTACACGTCCTAAACCTTCATCAAAGCTAAAGAAAAAAGTTGCAGAACTACAAGTTTGGTACATCAGCCAGCCCCTGCTGTCCTGCACAGAAGGAGAGGTACTGTCCATCTGGCTGCTGGTCGGAGGGCTGACAGTCGAAAATGAAGATAAAACAAAAACGTCTGCAAAGCTTATCCAGCGAGCTTCATGTTTTACAACCAAAAAAAGCAAACATCACATCCAGTGCAAAGTTATACGGAAAAACGCATGTGTGTACACAATATACATGTAATTACAAATAGTAGTAACTCGTTTGCTGAGGCTTTATTTCTTGGTTTTGGTGAAATCGAGACGTGCACGATCGTTAAACTAAGATTAGTAGAACCCAATGAGGGGCATTAGTCGTCCGTGTTTTCTTTTCCAGAGAGGGAAGCCTGAAACACACCGCCGGAGACAAAGACAAAAAGTTTGGTGGCGCATTTCTAGCTCCATGCTTGTCTCCATTAGCCCATCTGTCGTGGGGTTCCCCTCCACACAGGGCTGGCGTTTCCTTCGCGTATCATTATATTAGCCGGGCTCCCCTTGTTTTACTTTGTATCGGACGCATTCGAGAAAAGGAGAAAAAAAAACGCAGCTGTCGAAGTTTCTGCACCGAAGCTTCCCGTTGAGTTGGCTGCTTGCAGACCGCCTCCAAGCCCCCCTTCCCTCCCTCCTTCCTCGCTTCCTTTCCCCTCGTGGTGCCTTAGCTTCCCGGACTCACCTCCAGCATCCAGGTGGCTACGACCCTCCTCATGTACGGGGTCACCTCCCGCTGGACGCACTTGAAGTAGTTGGGAGCGGGCAGGTACTTGTCCTCCACCCCCAGCAATGAGTCCAGCACCCGGTCGGTCAACAGGTTGGAGTCCCAGTAGGCCCTGCGAAAGGTAGGCCTGTCCCCCTCGCAGCACAACAACTGGGGCTCCATGCCGCCTCCCCGCGCTAACCCTCGACGGCTACTGCTGCTTCGCGGTATCGATTAAGCTAGCAAACTCGCATCAGCCTACTTTGACACTCTTGCTAGCTGCCTCATAATTGAACGAAAATGTTTGCTAACTTTAGAACTTTTCTTTTTAAGTTTCTTTTGTTGTTGTTGTTGTTTCTTAAATCAAACCAGACACATTTAAGTCAAATAACTCCTTGTTAGTCTTCGTTGAATTCCTAATCCGACTGATGGAGGGAGGTCCGAGTTGGTTGCTCACACCGGAACAATGTCACACCGCGCGGCTGCTGCGGACTTTAAATACTCCGTGCTTTACATTAAACGCGACGAGGTGCAACTTCCGTTATGAAACCTTCAAAATAAGACAGATCTTTCCGTTCCGCAGCGTGAGTTCCAATGAAGACCGAGCGGGAACGACAGCCAAGATAGACTTTTACACTGAAAGCAGAAGTTGCAAAGATGTTCTCATTCCCTCAACTTGATGGTGTGTCGAACAATGGAAAGTTCTTGCTGCTGAAACTCCAAACAGGCCAGTTTGGAGATTTAAGTTTTTCCAGACTTCCTTGTGAATATTGTTATTATTCACTCAAATCCAAACACATGCAAGCAAAACTTTAAGGTTTTGAGTATTTCATGACGAATTCCACTTGAGTTTCTCTATAAATGCACTTCAAAGTAAAAATGGCCTTTTATTCCTTGGAACGATCTGGTTTTTTTGGTCTTTGGTCATGTTGTTTGATGTGCCTTTTGTCTCATACATATACATATATTTAGAGAATGAGAGAGATGGGCCATTAAATGAAACATCCTAAAACATAAAGCACCCAGCTGTGTGGGAGTGAAAGTGTCATGTTGGGACCGGTAGTAGATAAGCGGTGAATTCAATGCAATAAATATATCCAGCGGGACACTTCTGAGACTTTACACCTCCAAGTTTCCCCACCCACCGCCTCGCATATTCATTCATTTACAGCACGCTTTACAAGTTGGCGACCTCCTCACACATTCACGAAAGGATGGCACAGCCATTAGGGGGTCATTGTTACGTCGGAGGAGGCATCAACACGACCTCTGAAGGACACAACAAGCGGCCGATCCACCCGCCGAGAAACTAAGCACTTTATGTTCACTTTTGTTGCACTTATTTCAAGCTCAAGCCACTTTTGCACGAATAATATTGAACGGTATTTCCTCCATATTGTTGAATGGCTCACGTGAAATAATAAAAATGTCACGAATTTGCATACCCTTTGTCAGATATTCAAACGGTGTGTTTCTTAACAGGTAGTCACAGTCACCGATTCGGTGACACCGGTTTTGTTTTTACTTGTTGTAATTCGAGAGAATATGATTGACCTTTGCACGGCGAGTTCAACTAATACTTTGAATAAGATAAGATAAGATTTTGTAACCGCAGGAAGGAAAAAAACGGAGAGTGCTTTGGAAATGTACTTTCTCTAAATCGGGTGTACGGAAGACTTGGATTATTTTGGAGTCGCAAAGCAACGCATCAACATAAAGATCACATCACGGTTTGAATCAGTAAACATTGAGGCTTTGTGTTTGTCTTTGAAACACCCATTTTTCAAATAAATATCCTTGAAATGAGGACTGTTATTCATTTTTTGCATCACTTTAAAAAGGCGTCGTTTCCATCAGATTCAGCCGGCAAACACCAATGGAGCAAATCACTTCACCCGGAGAGTCTTTTTAATGGAAGCGGTTAAATACTGGTGTTGCTTTCAGTATGATAACCTGGAACGAGAAGCAGGTTTATTATTTTTTCACTCTGTTGATGTAGATTCCCATCCATCCATCCATCCATCCATCCATCCATCTTCTTCTGCTTATCTGTAGGTTGGTCGCAGGGGAAGCAGCCGGAGCAGGGAGGTCCAGACTTCCCTCTCCCCAGCCACATGGTCCAGCTCAGCCCAAGGCGCTCCCAGGCCAGCCTACAGACATAGTTTCTCCAGCGTGTCCTGGGTCTTCTCCGTGGCCTCCTCCCAGATGGACTTGCCCAGAAAACTTCCCCCCGGGAGGTGTCTAGGAGGCCTCCTGACCAGATGCCCGAGCCACCTCATTTGACTCCACTCTATGCGGAGGAGCGGCGACTCTACTCCGAGTTCCTCCCGGATGGCCGAACTTCTCTAAGGGAGAGTCCGGCCACCCTGCATACGTGATCTCGTTCTTTCGGTCACTACCCACAGCTCATGACCATAGGTGGGGGTAGGAACGTAGATCAACCGGTAAATTGAGAGCCCCGCCTTCTGGCTCAGCTCCCCTCTTCACCCCGACAGAATCCGCATCACTGCAGACGCTGCATCGATCCCCCTGTCGATCTCCCGCTCCATCCTTCCCCCACACTTAAACAAGACCCCGAGATACTTAAACTCCTCCACTTGGGGCAGGACCTCTTCCCCGACCCGGAGTGGGCACTCCACCCGTTTCTAGTTGGGCACCGTGGTCTTTGGAGGTGCTGACCCTCATCCCGGCCGCTTCACATTCGGCTGCGAACCGCTCCAGTGAGAGCTGGAGATCATGGCCTGATGAAGTCAACAGAACAACATCCCCTGCAAAATCCTGTGGCCACCAAACCAGATCCCCTCGACGCCCTGGCTGCGCCTAGATATTCTGTCCATAAAAGTTATGCACAGAATCGGTGACAAAGGGCAGCCCTGGCAGAGTCCAACTCTCATCGGAAACGGGTTTGACTTAAAACCAGCAATGCGGACCAAGCTCAGACACCGGTCATAAAGGGACCAAACAGCGCGCATAATGGGGTTCGGTAGGTACCCCATGTTCCCAGAGCACCCCCCACAGGATTGCCCGCGGATGCCTTTTCCAAATATACAAAACACATGTAGACTGGTTGGGGGTTGGGCTGGTTTCTTCTGATATTCTAGAGGGAATCGCTTGTTTCATTCATTCATTCTAAATACCGCTGATCCTTTGGGGGGTCGGCAGTCAATCAATATAGAAACATACAACCATTCACTCTTTCATTCACGCATCATATAAAGACATGCAACCATTCATCCTCTCATTCAGACGTCTGACAGAGACATAAAACCGTTATTCTCTCATCCACAACTCATCTTCTGGTTCTTTTCCTTCAGTCTTCCTCTAGACCCCCTGCCTGGCAGCTCCATGGCAGCATCCGTCGACCAATATATTCTCCATCCCTCCTCTGTCCATGACCCAACCATCTCAGTCTGGCTTTTCTGACCTTCTTTCCAAAACATCTAACATGTGCTGTCCCTCTGATGGACTCATTCCTCATCCTATCCATCCTCGTCACTCCGAAAGAGAACCTCAACATCCTCATCTCTGCTACCTTCAGCTCTGCCTCCTGTCTTATCATCATTGTCACTGTTCTCAACCACAACTCATATAGATACGTAAAATCATGCACCCTCTCATTTATTCCGCAGAGAGACATGCAACCATTCACCCTCTCATTCACAGACACAAAGAACCGCTCACTGTCTAATTTCATACGTCCAAATGAGACAAAATATTCACTTCCTAGTTGTAGCTCATGGAGATATACAGCCATTCACCCTCTCATTCACATGTTTTTTCGAGACACAATATCATTCCCCCTCTCATTTATTCAACATTGGGACATAAAATTCTCTGTCTTCCACACAATCAACCAGTCATTCTCTCATTCACATGTTATGTAGGAACATAAAACCATTCACCCTCTCGTTCACGTGTGCAGACAATTCAGGGTCTCCAGTGAACCTCCCGCATGTGTTTGGACTGCGGGAGGAACCAAGAGAACCCTGAGAACCCCCACGCAGACACGAGGAGAACATTGAGGCTCCACACGGAAAGGCTTGGGAATCCAAGCAGGTACCGTGTTGCTGTGAGGCGTGAGCGCTAACCTCGGTGCCGCCCTAGCTTGTTGCGTTTCGTATGAATTTTCTGTTGATCTTCTGGGAATTTATGACACGTTTTCATGAAATAAAACATCCGTCGCAGTTCTTGGATGTGCATCAGTCATGTGCTTTTATGATTGGGTTTTATTAAATCCATCATGTCTTGTTATAAAAAATATTGTTACTGGCTGACATTGTTATCTAGCAGGGATTCGAATACACCAATAATTATTGGTCCTTAGCGGTGGAAAGATTTACAGCTTTCCTCAATAAACCTTCAAAGTAGCGTCCCAGACCAGAGGAAGCCATTCACAATAACATGCTGAGCTCCCCGGGGTGACATTAACATCGACTCACCACTTTCTCACCTTCTGCGGGTCACGTGCATTTCCCCCCGAGGGACGCGCATTCCTGCCAAAAGTGGGCGTGACACAGGAAGACCATGCAGGCGCCCACGGCAGCAACAATATCAGGATCCAGGCCCAACTCTTACAGTGAGATCCGTCGAGACCCCCGGCGATTGGACTCAAGGTCTTGCGAAGGAGACTGAGAACCATGTCCGCGTCTCTGTCTGTGCGCGACCTTTCACCCCGGCTGCTCGGGGTGGCTGGGTCCGGGGTCACGCTCTGGACACCGCATACAATAGTCGTCTACACACTCTATTGATACATCTTGATTGATCCCTCTCACAATAGAGACCGATCTTTGGTGATCAGCTCCGCCGGCCTGCTGCTGGACCGGCCTGGGCACGCAGGGTTCATCGGGGAGCTCCCACTGAACCCTCGCCCAAAGCAGGAGACCGGTGGAGTTCAGCTTTTTACATGCGTCAAAACCATAACTTCTGGGTTTACTCATATGCGTTCACGCCCTACATATACTTGAAAGCTCAAATGCTGATGATATCTTATCTAAGCAGGTCATCTGCATTCTTTCTCTTCCTTTTCCCTTCCAAAACAAAGACGCCCGCGGAGATCAGTGAAAGAGCCCGGGGTAAAGAGTGTGAACCCCGATAATGATGCCGAAGATGGATGCGGCAGCTCGGACACACAGAGGTCTCCATGCCGAGGAATCGGGCCCGACCATTTATCTCCGAACCGGTGATAAATGAAAAGAAATAGATCCGTCGCAGCAACAGAGAACGGTGGGAAGGTTTGGTCCACTTTGGCGTCGGGCCCTTTAAATTATCGCCAATAATAGCAGCCGGCCATCGCCGTCAAATTTACATGATTTACACGCGCGTGCAACAAATGGCCGACCGTTCCGCTTTGAAGATCCTGAAAGCGGATTCGTTCAGGGTGATACTGAATCATCTCGAGCGCGTCAGCACACATTCAGTGATCGAAACGCACATTCAGCTGAACCTATAAAGTCAATTAAGATGCAATTTAGGTGCATGTTTAAATGTTCGACGTCACAGGTCGCAGATAGAACAATGACAGGGTTGAGATTGAAAGTTAAAATACCCAAAAGGGATGAAGGCATGAGGTCACGGAAAGGAGACCCCGCTTTCACCGTCTGGTCACCGAGCTTCGTTAATGCTGTTGTCACATTTGAGCACCTACACACACTGCCACCCGTGGAGCTCGGGCTTCGGTGACTCGCTCAAGGGACGTTTTTTAACATGGGCTCTGAAAGAACCAGTAATCAAACGTTTCTGGAGTTCCAGACTGACACTATCCCATCTGAGCCACCCTAAGAATATCTCCAAAGGCCGACGTCGGCGGTGGGTTTTGTCTTCACTAAACCCAACTCTAATCACAGTGTAGTCGCGTCGCATGATTCAGCAGAGGGTTTTGCACAAAGCGACTTTAAACACTACATATTGCCGTCCAGCTCTTTAGTCTAGTCATCTGGCGTTTGCAGCTCCGGATTTGACTCAGAGAAGGGCTTGAAAAGGAACAACTGGCATATCATTAGTCTTAGTAAGACAGAAGGAGCCGTGAGTGGTCGTCACGTGGCAGCAGAGGAATTCACCATGGGAGGAAGGACAATGTGGAAGGTAGGCCCGAGCCTGCGGGGAGACGGGTATTGAGTGTGAATGATCCCTAGACAGGATCCCTCAGTGAGACCTGGAGAGAGAAGGTGACGCTGATTTGAACCAGAAATGTGCGAATGCTTTGAATCCCGGTGTTTAAAAGCAGAACTGGGGCCGGAGCGTCGGCTTGCGGAGCTCCTCATCTGTTGAACCGAGCTCAGATCTCAATCCGGAGTGGGCGGACACCATCTCTTTGTTTAGGAGCAGGCTTAAAACCTTCCTTTTTGAGTAAGCTTTTTGTTAGCACTAGGCTAGCCCTTAGTTACGCAGGCTTACTCTGCTGAGGGACATCCCATGATGCACTTCTCTCATTCCTCCCCTTCAGCCATGCATGATAGTAACCTCATATCTTCCCCAAGTTCTTGGGCTCTCTCATGTGGGCATCTAATCCGCCGCTGTCATTTCTTTCATGAATCCTAAAGCCATGTCACCAGCTGGCCGAGGCAGAAGGCCGCCGGCATTGAGCCGGGATCCGCCCGAGGTTTCTGCTCGGTAAAAGACGGCATTTGCTCACTTCTGGCTTTCAGCAGATCTTCTCAAGGAGTGTGGTCCAGACCTGCTCTACTTGTAAAATAGCACCAGACAACTGCGCTAGAATTTGGCGTCGTACAAATAAAACCTGACTTGAGAGAACGTAGCAGAGCATTGGTTGGTCAGCTGTGGAGATCAAGCCATCTAGTCCGTATTTCGGGCGTCTGTTGTTCGCTAAACGCCGGTTTTATCGCTCCACCACATCTGCGGTGAAGCATGGATCTGTCGGAGATAACTTCCAACCCGACTGTTACCTCCTCAATTTACTCCTTCGTAACAACGGCCAGGTTCCTCCGTGCTGACGACTACCGTTCATTAGAACATGTGTGTTCAGGTGCGACTGCGCAGAGGGGTGGGAGGGCTCCTTACCCGGGAAACTTTTTCAGTTGAACGTTCGGCGCTATGATTAACTATATTTGCATTGAGTAGCTCCAAACGAGACCTTGCACAAACATCCTTGCCCTGTGTGCCTTGCAATAAACTTTTACACCAGCCGCGAGTACGGTGACCTCAAATGAATCGGAACTTCTCTGACACTTTCTTCGCTACGATCGGAGCACTTCGGTGCGTCCGAACCAAGCTGCCGTGGGGTTATCTTCTGCTGAAGCCCCCCACCCTCCCCAGCCCCCACGCTCTCCAACCGGCGCTCGTGTGTAGGAGAGGGGAAGGACACTCAATGGCTCTCAAGTGCGTCAGCATCTTTTAACTCTTTGAAAGCCTTTGTGTCGCGCCTATTGCGCCCGGACACGAGGGCAGGGAAAGCACAAGGTGCTTCTTCCCAAAGAATGTCATTCTCCCTCATCCCCCAACGCCAGCCTTCGACTCCGACCCCCACAGTGTCGGGTGGGGTAGGGGTGGGGGGGTGGGGGGGGGGTGAGGGCTGTGCTGTCCAGTCCACGGGTATCTCCATAAACGCCATCACCGAAAGACACTGGTCGCGGAACTTGCACTCGAGGGCATTGTTGCTCTGCATTTTTAAGGACCGGCATCGGTTCGGATGCAATCACATGGCCTCGGTTTTACTCTGTTCTGGCAGGATCTTGGATATCTGAGAATGTGGAGGACATTTCCGAAAACCTGCTGCAGGAACAGAAGTGGAAGCTCGGTATTCGACACATAGAAAACCAATGCAGTTTAAAGATTTACAGAGATGGACCTGGCAGTTGATGATACAGGCCCACTGCGATGCTAGCTCTAAGTGTTTGATAGTAAATATAAAATACTTTTTAATGGCTTTCTGTTTAGTATTTGTGACTGGCTGACCAACGATAGGCCAACCGTGCTGACGTACGACGGAGGGGCGATGTGAGTTAGATGTCCCTCTCCAGAAGTTGTGTGCGCCAGAATCTGAAAATTCCTGCCGCTGAAGCCCGAACCAACATCGGCATCATCGTCCATTTTAAATGATACAATGTGAATGTAAGCAGAAAGAATGAGTTGAAAGAACTGAAAGAGAAGGTTTTCCCATAAAAGCTTTCAAAACCAAGGGTACACACACAATGGGGCATGATGAAAAGATGGATAGAGTAATTGTCCTGTTAAGTGATCCGAAAAGACAGGATAAGGGAGGGGGTGGAGTGCACGGCGGTGTGTGTCTTGTGAGTGTGTGTGACACAACGCACTGAGAGGCCAAGGGTGCTAACAAGAGGAAAACCCCAACACAATACACTCTTCAGCGGGCGCCCCTTCTCTGCCTCTACCCCCCAAAAGACATATCAAAGAAGAAGTTGGATACCAGAGGGGAAGGCTAGGACCAAAGACAAAACCCGTCACGGCGTTCCTTCCCAAGCACGTCGCTCGCTCGTATGGACGGACCTCCACGTCCCATCCGTGTGACGATTAAGTAACGGCTACGGGATGGATGGCGGGTCGCCCCTCGCTGTGTCTTCACGTTGTTCCGATTGTTGTCCAATGGCTGGATCGGGCTCCGCACAACAGAACCGCTTCTGCGGGGACAGAAAATTACATGGGTTATAACTTTCCAGCGACAGCAATGGGCGATGTGCGGAGCATGTTATTATGATGCTAATTGCTGTTTGTTACTTCCATTACTGCTGCCACTGTGGCTAATTGTGCACCCTTATCTCCCCTTCGGCTAATAGAGGACCCACAGGGGAGCATCCCGGGCCCTATCAATTTTTTTTTTTCTCTTCGTCCATTGGCTCGCTCCGCATTGCAATGAATTGGCGATCTGCAGCGTACGCTTCAAGTGAAACGTCGACTTAGTTATCGTCGGTCTGTGGAGCAACATCCTTAGATCTATACCGTTTACATAAACATACTGTCGCTATGGGCGCATAAGAGAAAGTGAAACTTTCACACTTTGCTCTTTTTTTTCTTCAAAACGCGGCAGGCACACTCAACCAAAACCTGTGAGAATACACCCTGCTTTCTGTCCAGCCAGGTCCACAAAGCGAGGTTACGAGAGCCAGGAAGGAGATGTTTGTTTGTCGCCTGGCCGTTTGTCACCCTGAATTTACCATCTAATAAATGTCAAAGGGTGCGGTGGATGCCTCCATACGCCAACGTGTGGTGATCTCCTATATCGCACGTTGTCCTCACAGACACCGGATCCGCGCTTGATCGCGGCGAAGCCGTCCTCGGGCTCGGTGTTTATGATAAAGTGTGTGAATAGGGCCTTTCCCCTCCCGTTCTGCGGTTAAACTCCGCCGCAAAATGGAAGGTCAGGACAGGAGGGGGATGACCTCTGACATTTTGTGTCTTTCTGTCTAATCCACGACACCCAGGAACTGAGTGAGATTCATGGCCCGCCTCCCCTCCGCTCCCCCAACGCTATCCATCCCCTGCACTCTCCCTGCTCCTCTCTTTGGTCTTTGTCCGTCATTCCCTCCCTGCCCCCTCGTGACCTGTTACTTCCATTTTGGCCCCCTTGCCTCTTTTTTCCCCTGCCCTAACCTCCCTGCAACCCCCTTTTCATCTCCCTCCCTCTCTCTCTTTCTTCCTCCTCCTCCTCCTCCTCTGGGTTCTTCTCCTCTAGCTTGCACTTGTGAAACTATAGTTTTTAGAGCCACTAGGGTTCTTCCACAGTCCAGGCGGGTTTTGAGTCACGATGAGAAGGGAAACAAATTTCCGAGTAAGGTCTGTTATTTATCATTTGTGTAGCATTCAGTCGTTCACTAGTCAACAGCAGCGGTTAGCACTTCCTCCTCACAGCCAGAAGATCCCCGGTTGGATTCCCACAGGGTGACCTTCCTGTGTGGAGTCTCCATGTTCTCCCCCAGGGTTCTCTGGGTTCCTCCCTCAGTCCAAACACATGCAGGAGGTTCACTGGAGACCCTGCATCGTCAGGACATTTATGGTTGCATATTTCTAGATAAGATAAGAAACGATAATACATCATTGATCCCTATGGGGGAAATTTGTTTGTCACAGCAGCGCAACAAAAGCAATATTAAAGAGAGAAGGAATAGCTGATTGTGTGGAAGAGAATGAGTGATTTTATGTCTCTATATAACATTTGAATGAGAGGGTGAATGGCTGCATGTCTCATTATGACGTATGAATGAAAAAGTGAGAGCCTGTTTGTGTCTGTGAATGAGAGGGTGAATGATTGCATATTTCAAGATGATGCCTGAATGAGAGGATTAATGGTTTTATGTTTTTATATGATATGTAAACGAGAATGGTTGTGAGCCTGTAAAAGATGTATGAATCAGAGGGTGAATGGTTGAATTTCTCAATGACATGAGAAAGGAAGAGTTAATGATTGTATGTCTATATGATGTGTAAATGAAAGGGTGAATAGTTGTCTGTGACATGTAAATGAGAGGATGAATGGTTGCATGTCTCTTATATGACGTGTCAGTGAGTGAATGACTGAACTGTCTATATCTCTAGATAACATGCAACTGAAAAAGTGAATGGTCTGAAGTCTCAATATGACGTGAAAGAGAGGGTGAATGGTTGTTTGTCTCCACAAGACCTGTGAGTGAGTGAGTGAATTGTTGTATGTCTCTGTATATAATGTGTGAATAAGAAAGCAAGAGGTTGTATGTCTATATGACATGTGAATGAGAGGGTGAATGGCTAGATATCTCTTTATGTGTCCCTGCGATGGATCGAGGGCGAACGCCGGCTGGCGGCCAATGAGAATTGGGATAGGCTACAGCCCCCCGTGACACTGAGAACAGAGTAAGTGGTGTAGAGAATGAGTAAATGAATGAATGAATGGATGGAGACATGTATTCATGACATATTTAGAGGGCAATTCGCCTCGTATTATAATCACCCACAGCCATTGCCTTGCTCATAGAAGTAGGTAGCAGATACTTGGTTTGCACGTCATCATTAAGTCCCAGTGCTTACGTTGTTGAAGCTAACTGCCGGTTAAACTGATAAACATCATTAAAACTTTATTAAACTGCATTAATTGGACGATTTTGCTCCTCAGGCAGCAGCACTTAATGTACAGTTGGATATACAATTTGTGAAGCTGCAGGTTTCTGGGATCCGGCCAAGTCAAGCCGCAAGTCAGCAGATTCTGTCGGGTCCAACTCGAGTCCAAGTCACTTCGCTTAAGTCCACAAATCCGGGACTTTCTCCATTCATTGTCTTCACTGCTTGTCCTGCACACAGGGTCACGCGGGGGTGTTGGAGCCAGTCCCCGATGGACACCGGAGCAGGAGGCGGAGCTTAACCTGAACCAATTGCCAGTCAACCACAGGGCCGCTTACAAAGACACACAGCTCATTCACACCTTCAGCCACCCATACGTCAGAAGACTTTAAAAAGATTTGGAAAAGACTCGAGGAAAGCTCTCATCTCACACCTGCTCACATCTAATAACGAGTTTACAGAGTTTTTAGTCTCAGCCTCGAGGTTTTAAAAAGACTGCAAATCTTACATGGTCACGATTCTTTAAGCAGTTTTTTCCCCACATGCAACGTTTTCCCCGGGTATCTGCAGAGCCTCAGCTATTTCAGCCCGTCGGAGAGTGGAAATGGTTTGTTCTGTCCACAGCTCCAGCTCTTTCTGGACACTCCACACCGATCGGGACGTCCCTCTCCGTTCTCGTTTATCCAGACCGACAACAAATACCATCTCTGCCGTCGATACCGCCCTGGGGATTGTTTTTCCACCTGGTTTCCCGTTTCCGGTTTTGTCGAAGCTCATCTATTTGTTGTTGATTGTGTTACGTCTCTGTAAAGACTGAGGGACTTGCGATAGAACAGGTTTGATATTGTCGTAAAATTAAGACAAGAAAAGACTGATCTAAAACAGCTCAGGTTACCACCTTAAACGCAACCATGGAGACGACAGGAGGGCTGCGACTCCAGTAAAACCCCGAAAATTTATCTCTGACTTTCAGTTTTTGTCTGGGACTGTGGAAATAAGACCAGCATCAGAATCCTCCGTTCACCCACTGCAGGAAGAAAACCCGATGTCCTCAGTTGGGATTGAACACGGAACAACGACCCCCCCCCGTTCAACAGAAGCTACATGAGACGTTAGCTTAATACTGATATTATCTCAAGATGGGGAATAAACGGCTTATTTCATGCAAAGATGCTCCAAAAAACTCCAAAATAAACAATGAAACCAATCATCAGCATAGTTTTTTCAAACTGAGCAAAAAAATAGGACTCACCAAAACTCACCTACAGTACCTTTGAGCACGGCGATACGTACAACATTATACTAGAAAAGATAATACTTTGCAGTTATGTCATCTCCTATTATTATGCAACAGTCCATATGCCGGTGCCTCTTTTCCATAATCTTTAAATAAACAACAGGATATCTTCATGGGATTAACACCGACCAACATATGGTTTATATCCTTCGCACACACACGCACACACAAACACACAAACGCACGCGCACGCACGTGCACGCAGACCCCATTTTCTTTAATAGTGGTTTAAAGTGCAGATGACTGGTTCCTCTTGGCCCACTTAAAGAACAATAGGCGGACTAAAGGTCACAGATACAAGACTGTGGGAAGACGGTGGAGGACACACGGGGGCCGAGGGATGGATGAGGGCAAGACGGGGGGGCTTTGGGAGGGCTCGGGGGGGGCTCGTAGGGAGGCCGTTTGAGATAGGACTGATATTCATGGTCCCCAGAGGATGATGCTGTATATTCATGATACTTCAGGGTTGCGGTGCGTAACATTTGCAAAAACCGCGTGGCGCTTTCCTACCGATTCTGTGAAATTGTAGTTAAAAATGGCGGTAAAAAGGGGGCGGGGGGCAGAGGAAGCCGTCAGTGGGATGGTGGGTGGGTTAGAAAAATAAAGTGCTATTAGACCTACTTTTCATCACATGGCCACGCAGATACAGCAGGTGGGAATGACAAGAAAATCCCCTCTTGCAGATTAGCAGATTAGATTTAGCTATCTGAAGTTGACAGGATGGATCCTTAAAACCTCCCAAACACACACACACACACACACACACACACACACACACACACACACACACACATTTCCCAGAGACAATGTTTTCTGTTGTTTTATGATGAAATCAATATGTCTGTGTTAGATACGAACGACAGCTCAGGTGCAAAATTTTCCGTATATACTATGATATTTTTTTCATATTAGAGAGGACAATGGTTATCCAAAGCGTGGAAAGAGAGCGTCTTTGTCACTTTGGATCCGGTTGTTTCAAAAGACCTGAGATCGGAAGAGCACAC
>CAAKHD010010684.1:7065-82187 GCA_901007705.1 Fistularia tabacaria
GGGTCAATCTATCTTAAACGCATCCCATCCCTCCGACCACCTCCCCATCTTTCTGCCCCTTGCCTCCCGCCCCACCCCCCCATTCTAGCTCGTACCTCCCCGCCTCCTTCTGTTGTTTCGTCTCCCCTCTGTCCATCTCTCCATCCGTGGTCCTGCTCGGGGCTGGGAGACTGATGAAAAGATCGAGCTATTCTTCATGGGCTTCAGCCCGATTCTCATCACATCTCTAATCCGCTGGACCCGGCAATCGCCCCATTCAGCCCGGTCCAATGTCCGCTATGTGTGTCCCTGTGCTTGTGGGTGTGCAGCTTTAGATTGATTAACCTCGAGTTTCTCTTATCCCGTTCTGGCTACGATGAATCTTAGAGGAACCATAACCGCTTTCTTTCTCTTTCCATTCCTCTCCGTTCCGAACCTTCCCAAGTGCACGTCGGGAATCCCCGAAAAATGAAGAGGTTGGCGTTCGAAATGTTCTGTAAATAGCTCCAAAAATCCTGATTAACAGCAAGAAATTGATCACGAAATCCAGGAAAATTTGCTAGAAACCGATTAAATGATACAACTGTGTCCGTGGCTCTGTTGCTCGAGCGGGCGTCCGATGAAAAGGAAGGTTGGCAGTTCGATTCTCGTCTCCTCCTGTTTCCATGCCAAAGTGTCCTTAGACAAGACAGTGAACCCAAAGATGCTCCCGATGGTCTGGTTAGCCTCTCACAGTGTGAGAGGATTTACAATGAACTAAAGCTGACCTGTGATGCAATGAGACATTTTGTTATGACCATGCTGAAATTCCCCAGATTCCTAAAAAAATAGAAAAATCACTTTTCTTGTTGTTATTTGTCTTATTTTTTCCTTTCTAAATTCAAATCTCTGCGACAAACCTTGTTGAGGCTTGGTTGAATTGATGAGAAAGTAAATATGATTGCCAGGACAAAAACAACCAAAGAAAACCTCGATAAACAGTGGGAACAGATGAGAAACATAAACTTTTTTATCTGAAAAACTGAAAATCTGAACTTGTTTTTTTTGCCTTGATCAGTGCTTGTATCCAGTCAGTCAGATTTTATTGATGTGGCGCCAAATCTCTTTTCCACGTAGAGCAGGTCTGGACTGCACTTCTTTAAAATGCTTGACAGAAACCCAACATTCCCTCGTGAGCAAGCACTTGGCGACGGGCGGGCGACAAAACAACTGCCTTTAACCGGTACAGAAACCTTGGACAGATCCAAGCTCATCGTGGGTGGCCTTTTGCCTCGACCGGTTGAGGTAGAAAGAGAGAGAGCGAGAGAGAAGATGGAACCGGTCAAGCAAAGAGATAGCAAGCAAGATCGTGATGGAGACGAGGGGAGTATGAGGGTTGGGAGGAAAAGCACAATGAGCTCATGTGAATAATAACAGCATCGCTAACAGTTACATGAAAATACATATAATGTGGCAGACACTAAAGGGTGTGGCCTCTCACCCGGGGACTGAGGGCTCGGGGGGCGTGGTTACGGAGTACACATCTACTGACCTTCCCAAATGTTCGAGAGAGATGAATTATTCTGTTGGTGTGTCTACGCATTAAAGTTTGAACCCCATCCCACAACTCCGTCGTCATATTTCCTCGTCGACATGCCACATTGGTGATCCCGACGTGATCACGTCTGATAGCGAGGTAATATGCGATTCCACCTCGGCCACGTCTCTCCATCTCGCACAGCCGGCCCTGCGCTACACGGCCGTCCGGCTGCCGGAGTCCTGGCAGAGCGACCCGGCCGCTTGGTTTCAGCACAACGGAGAATCGTGTCGGAGGAGACGAGGTACTTTTCGGTCGTTGCGGCGCTGGACCAGCAGGCCACCAGGCGGTCCATTGAGCTATTGCGTGACCCCCCCTCCTCCCCGCCGCGCGGCCTGTATGCTACACTAAGGAACTTGCTGCTCTGGAGATGCAGTCCGTCTGCCACGTAGGGAGCAGACAGGCTACTTTCTCTGCCAGCCTTAGGCGACGGGTCGGCCAGGGACCTTTTTGGAGGACATGTTTCACAACTGGGATCCGGCGGATTCTTTTTTAAATGTGTCGTCCTCGTGACGTACGATGGGCCGTTCCGCATACTGGAGGTTCCTCGCTGTGGTCGACCCCCTTCCAGTAATCCAGCAGCACCTCTACAAGGCCAGTCCCTCCGCAAACCCCTTCACAACTACCCAGTCGTATTTCCTCGTTGACACGCCACAATATTCAATACAATGATAGCTTTAATATTATTATAGTATATAAATAAATTCGGGTGTGAGGTTTTCCTCCAATGCTTATATTGATGAAAATGAAATTGAAGCCTTGTATCTAGTGTCATGACCCTATTGCACGGTCTTAATCATTTCATACACAATCTGTGGGTCACTCGGATGCCTTCTCTGACCTTGGCAGGGAGGAGCAAGACTTCATTGCCTATATTTGCATGGGTACGTGCACACGGCTAGCGTACACTCAGACACACACACGCAGATACCTGCACAAGCACATTGTTCACCAGCAAGGTGAATAAGTACAAAATTAATGGTCCGGTCCTTTAGTGATACAAATGAACATAATATTCCCAAGCCGGTGAAAATGTTATAGCCAAATATCGGCTCCCCGGATGTGTCGCTGGCAGTTACACGTACGAATTGTATGTTATTCTGCCTAATCAATGTATTGACCTAGCCTTAATGAGCACGTACGCACGTGTGTGTGTGGTTCAAACAAGCTCACTCACATGTAAACTGTCAGTGCCCAGAGGTCGACAGGAATTATTTATGAAAAATGGCGGTTGTGTGAGCTTAAATTTGCAGTTAAGCCGCTGCGCAAGCCGTCATTTACAGAACAGCCTATTCTCACTAACTACCACCCTGTGGTGTGCATGTATCCATCAACAGTGCAGGTCAGGCCTATTTGTTTGTTTAAAGAATATCCATTTCAGCGGGAAAACAGAGCGTGTGTACATTAGCTATTTATAACCAAACATGAGCGTCACTGTGCCCGCTGGACACAAATGGCCTGCGCTTATGGAGGGCTGTTCATCAAGCTATGGATTTCTATGAGTTGCAGAATCTGAACATACTATTTCTGCTCGTGTTTGCGCAACAGTGTCATGTTCTCTGCTTTGTATAGCCAGAGTGATTTTTCTCTTGAAAATTTGATGAAGCACAAATCCATGCTGAGATCAATGGGTTTCGGTGTACCTTTCAGCAGATCTATGCACGACAAAGAACATCGCATTTTTCCTCCCTTTTTCCCCGCACATTTTAACATATTTCTAATCTAAGTGAACGTCCTTCTTTCACATTTGGCACTACTTTTAGAGCAGTCTTTTATTTCAAATCTCAAAGCACGCACAAGGTTCTTGCCTGTGCAATTCTTTACTGTTTCACCCGTATGTGATGCAAACATTAGCAGCTTGATTCGCACAGAGAGGTTTTTATCGTTTTAAAGGCCCATATATACTGTTTTTGACAAATATCTTCTGCCCTGTGTCATTTAGCAAGCCTTTCCTGTTATCTTTTGCCGCCAGCGGGTTTCAAAACAATTGTGGTTCTGCACAGGAGTTGGTTTATCATCGGAAATTGTCGTCCCCACAGCATCTTCAGTTGTGTAAAACTGCAAACGGCGAAAAAATCAAATGAGAAGACTCGACTCGCTCTTTTTGGGACTTCGTGAGCAACGACCTGCAACGACCTCTTTTTGCTTTTGGTTTTCAAGTAAATGGTTTGGAATTTGAAGGATTATTTTCTAAAATTGCCAAAAAAGCTAAGTTATACCTTAACAGGAAGTTGGTTCATTGGGGTAACCAGCAGGTGGCGCTCAGTCTGTGTGCACGGACAAAGATGACGTATGTCGTTGGTCCCGTTGTCTTTTTTTTATTTTGCTGTTTTTGTTTTCATGGATGATTGAAACTTACTTCAGCAGTTTTTAAGCCTCTTCCAAGCATTAAAACTTTTTTGGGGGGTGATTTTGTACAACTGTTTATTTTTATGGATTTTTTTCAGCATAAATCAAAATTGTCAATGAAAACACCTGCGGACGGCTCTGAATCCATCTTCTCATGAACTACTATAAGTTTTACCAGGCATCTCGACGGTTCCTTGGATGTGAACACGTCACGCTTGTAGGCAGATCATAATGTTTGGACCGTTATTTGTTGGACTAAAAAATAAAACAATAAATAAAATAATATTTGCTCGGCTCTTTTCCTCATTGTGAAAGTTGAAATTATTTATACTGTATGCTGATGAGCCATGGTGGTAATTAGTCACACAACTTGAGAGATGTCACAGGCAGTGGTTCGGCATAGGGGAATAAATACAAGAAAATGTCAAGAAGCAATAAATAAAATATATCAGTAAATAATAGGCCGAGGCAGAAAATGCTGGCTTGCAGCAAGTGAGATGTTTGTATATGCTTCTCTCTACATTTCTTAAGAACTCGGTTTTAAGAAACGACATTTGTTACGTTCTTTTTGAATGTTTATTCGAAAAGAGGCGGGACAACATGGCAGGTAGAACTTTTAGGGGTCGGTGAGATGCGTGACCTGAGGAACAAAAAGCATGAATCATTATTTCTTTTCAATCGAACCCATACCTTGATTGGATTAAAGGGAAAATAAAACAATATTATTTCAGCGCATACTATTTACGGGATGAACGGAACAAAGGATTTTTATCTGCTTCTCAGTTTGTACCCAAACAAAATATTTTGCTAAAGGTTATAGACGTACAAGATTTTAAACAGTTTTTTCATTTTTATTTTTTTTATTATTTATCTATAATGGCTTTTATTACCATACAAGAGGATCGAGGAAAAGGCTTTTGATCAAGTTGTGTCCGGTTGTGGCGCTTTGAGGTACGTTGCAATATTTTGTGAAAAGTGCACCACAAACAAAGAATATTCATACATGCGCTCACCCTGCACACAGCCAATCACAGCTGGGACGTTGGGTCCGACCTTCGCCAACTGGACGCCCGTCAGTCACAGAGCCACATATCAAACGTCAGGCGAAAAGATGGCGCTGGATGTCACACCATGTCGTTTCCCTGTTCCTCTGTTGTCAGCGTTCTTTGTGAGGTGCGTTGGCTTTATAGCGTCGTCTTCACTCGTGTTGGACGTCTGGTCCCCGTTGGTGTGCGATCGTCAAGGGTCTTCTTGGCATTTTTGGATCAGCAGGGTGCAGAGATTATGGCGTCGATGACGGAACTTCCTCCGTTTCCAGCTACGGTGCCGGATGAGTTGCGGCGCTGCAGGCCTGTTTCGCACAGGCAGACTCTGTCCCTCCCATGGTAAACGCTCTGTGGCCATGTGAGACTGAGGACATGGTTTTGGATGAGAAATAGTTCTTGTAGATTTAGTGTCTGCTTTGAACAACGTAGATATGTTTTGTTGACAACGCTGTTGTCATCGTCCAAGAAGGCGTTTTTGACCCTCGGGAGCTGGATGTCATGTTTCTTATGGGGACAAGACTGAGTGAGGGCTAACTATCGCCCCCTGCTGGAGCTTCGTCCTCCTGACAACCAGCCTCCTCAGATGTCCATGACTGACATGGAGTTGCGGGATCTTGGCCTCCATAGTTAAAGTTTGTTGTAAAGGCAAGCAGGTACTGAACTTTGCTGTCACAGCCTTTGAATCACAGCTTCACACCATCATCAAATCTTCCATGGTGTTGATTGCCATGATTTATCACCCAAGCAAGTGCAATGACATTTTCACCTCTGAATGTGCAGACTTTTTATCCGATTCCTCGCTTCATTATGAGCGTTTGTCGGATTATTTTTCATAACCACATCTGCATACCAGGCATCTCGTAGTGTTTTTTTTCCCCTGGTTTGTCTGTTTCAGTGAACGAAAGTTTTTCGCACTTCTGCCAGTTTTCTGCACATCTTCCTCACAGCACGTGTCCCGGTTCGATGCCTGCCAGGGACCTTCCTGTGTGGAGTTTTCGGGTTCTCCCCGTGCCTGCTTGGCTTTCCTGCGGGTTGTCCAACAGTCCAAAAAATATGCAGGAGGTTAATTGGAAGCTTCTAACCCCATCAGCTCCCTTCCTCACAGGATGGGCCAAACAAATGAATTGAATGCGTGTCCTATTTGTGCTCTACTTTCATCCCTTCTCTTATATTATCCCTTATCCGACTGGACTGAACCCAAGCACACACAGGTAGATCATGGAGACTGGACACAAAGGCCCCCGCTTGGCAACCGGGTCCAAACTTCTTGCTGTGGAGAAGAAGCATTTAGCAGTGCACCACCATGCTGCTCACCACAGAGCGTAATAGCTGAACATTAGGATGCTAATGATGGATCTTAGTAAATGCAGTCATTATTCAAACAAACTGGTAATGAGGAAACACCAGAGGCCGGATGAGAAGGATGAACTGTAAGAGCGGAGTGATTTAAAAGCAGGCGGAAGAGCGGCCAGCGTTATTGTATTTCATTTACACTGAACCGTGAAGAATTGAATGGTGAAAATCAAATTTTCTCAGTGGGGGTTCTCCACCCTGTCTGACAGATTTGTGTTCTTGCTGTACTCCAGCCAGACTGCGATGTATGGATAAGTGACGACATGGACGATCAGCTCTCCTCACACACGCGTCTCATCTTCTCCCGTTTCCGACCATCCCTTGTCCCTCGCTCAGCCCCCATCTTGTCTCCTGACAGGGGAAGATACCCATGGATCAGTCTCAGGACGGGACTCCTGAGCATGAGATACTGTTAGCTAACTGAGATGTGATGTGACTGGATCCGCCAGTGGCCCTTTGAGAATCCAAATTACACTTTTAACCAGCGCTGCATGCTGCTCGACAACCGATGCTTGATGTTTATACATCTGCATCCGACTGCGTAACAATCAGAGCCTTCCGGCTGTTCATGCATGGACATGATAAACATTGGTCATGCGTGTGCGATCTGTGTGCTGATGTGTGTCTGATTATGTGTGCGCTTGCCAGATTAGGTACTCGCTATTTGTCAACATCAGACCCCTCTTGCATGCAAGTAAGAATCCATGCCTGCGTATGTGAGCGTCTTTGCCTGTTGGCCGGCCACACGTTCTGCAGAATGCCACTGGAATGAGAATAAGTGTGGCTTTGCCATGGCAACAGAGGAATGCCAGCGCAGACAGGAGCAGCAGAATTACAGCTCAGCGCTCATCACAGCAGGGGAAGAGGAACCGATTAAACACCGCCATCTTTCTTCTCGGAACCTTCAGCTACAGCCCCTTTTCTTCCAACCCGCGTTCTTTAACATATCATTGGTTGTGCAACGAATGACACAGATGCAATTGTAGACTAAAAGTGTACTTTTACACTCTAAAGATCTGAAGCCCAAAAAATGTACGCATCAACAGAGTGCATCGTTGTTTATCAAGCTGGATGTCAACCTGGGCAGTGACTCAGTGACGTCTCCTGCCGAATCTCAGAAGTCTTTGATTTATTCATAGCTAGCTGATAAAGTGTAACAAACTACAAACTTTTTCTTCACAGACACAGAAAGGACTCTCAAAAGATTGATAATTCCACTTTTGAACTTAATATTCAGGGAAAATGCACGGCTATCAACTCGGTCCCGGCCTCTGGCGTTGCCTCCCACCCAGCGCCCCCAAACAAAATGGGCTAATCGGTTTCCTCATTTTTTTAAGGGTTACGGCCCTCTCACTGTTTTCACTAAGGCAGCAGAAACACAGTGACCTGAAAACAGAACACTGGGTTGAATGTTATCTCAAGGCCGGGGGCCATTTTTTCACTTTTATTTTCAACAGCAGAAGATTTCCTTTCAAACCCGAGCTGCAACTATTATAAATAATCAGCAGGCTTAGCTTTCAACTTTGACTTAAACTGACACGTTTGGACAATTGATTCTTTTGAGCTAATGTTTTGAGGAATTAAAATCAAAACTCCAGCTCAAGTATGAATCATTTCTGGATTCTTTGTCCTCCCATTACAGGGAATTAAAAGTTATGCCCATAATCTTCTCGGTGGCGCAGGAGTTAGCGCTTCGAGCTCACAGCACGAAGGACCCTGGTTCGATTCCGACAAGGGGACCTCTCTGTGTGGAGTTTGCATGTTCTCCCCGTGTCTGCGTGGGTTTCCTCTGGGTTCTCCGGTTTCCCTTCCACAGTAAAAAAAAAAAAAAACATGCAGCAGGTTAATTGGGGACAAAATTGAATGAGTGAGTAAATGATTATTTGTCTGTATATGTGGCGATTGACTGGCGACCAGTCCAGGGGGAACCCCGCCTCTCGCCCGATGACAGCTGGGAAAGGCTCCAGCACCCCCCGCGACCTGAGTGCAGGATAAGCGCCAGACGATGGATAGACGACGATGGCCATCATCTGAATTGATAGTTTATGGTTTCATGTCCTTTCAGTGTACTTCATAGATTACTTCTGACAAGCTGCGTCAGTTATTTCAGATTTTTCAACGCACACGGTAGATATTTAGCGTTTCAGTCACCCTTATGGATCAATGTTGCAGGGTTGTTTTCACTTCATATGTCGGTCAGGAGAGCGGCACGGTGGCGGTTCCGCCTCAACGCAGGAAGGTACCTGGTTTGATTCCAACGCAGGGCCTTCCTCTGTGAAGTCTCCAAGTTCTCCCAGTATCTGGGCGGCTTTCTTCAGGGTTCTCCGCTTCCTCCCACAGTTCTCAAACAAGCAGTAGGTTCATTGGAGACCAATTGCCCAGATGTGTGGATGAGAGAACGAATGCTAGTATGTCTCACAGGTCCACCAATGACAGCTGGAATGGGCTCCAGAACCCATGCAACCCTGAGGGCAGGATAATCTGTATAGAGAATGAATGAATGCCGATTACACTTTATTTATAAAACCCCTTTAAAGTAGGGCTGTACAGTTGTTTAAATTGTGGGTTTATCCGGTATGATTTAGAGAGAGCGACACCGAGGAAAAGACAGCAGGCAGAGCTTGAGGTATCAGAAATGAAGCTATTGAGTGAGGAGGACTGATAGGATCAGGAATGAGTCCATCAGAGGGACAGCACTTGTCAGATCCTCAGGGGATAAAGTTAGACTGAGATGGTTTGGACATATACAGAAGAGGGATAGGGAGGATCCGGGTAGAAGGATGCCAGGCAGGATGCCCGGAGGAAGACTACAAAGGAGAAGAATGGATGGTGTGTGAGAGAGGACGTGAAATTAGTTGGTGTGAGAGAAGAGGATGCAGAGGAGAGGGTTAGATGGAGGTAGATGATTCGCTGTGGCGACCCCCGGAGAGAACGGCCGAAAGGAAAAGAAGAAATCGTACTAAACTGTCCGTGGATGCAGTCTGAGCAAAGTTGAGAGTATGAGAGTGATGCACAACGGCCGCCACCTCCCCCCCAACAACCCCCACATGGGCTGTGTGTGTGAACGCAAATCTCGGAATTAGCAGGATAAGAAATTAAATGGTCTTTAACCAACCAGCTCCCCGCTGCAAAGTCAATGTTATCACTGCTCGACTCACACAGGATCATTCTCCAGCGGATTCACAGCAAGTATGCGTGTTGATGAGTTTTTTTATGTGACGGCAGTGAGAACATCCAGTGCAGAAGAGGGGTCATTTATACAAAAGATGCCAATGAGGCTTAACAATACTGCTAAAAAAGGGGCGGGTTTCTTACAGCAAATGGAGACAAACACTGATTTCCAGACCTGAAATAGCATCATATATCGCTGCTGCTCCGAATCAAAATCATCACTGCCATCATATTCTTTAGGCACAATGATAGTGTCCAAAAATGACTGTGAGCAATGAAGGCAACGGGGAAATTGTCAACAAGCTGGGCAGAAGACAGGTGCAATTATCGCTCCAAAGCGTCGTGACTTGGTGTCTTGTGCAAAAAGGTCAAGACGGGGCTGAGGATGTCACGGCTGACCTCTCTGCAGAGATTTGATTTGAGATTTGTCAATATGCAGGAATGCAGCTCGCGGTGAAAGGAAAAGCCAGGCTTTCTCTGGTTAAATGAGAAGGTCTGATAGCGCAAGCTCTTTACCGTCGAACTTTATTTGTAAATACCGAATGTTCTCCCATAGAACAAGAAGGTGGATCTAATTTCGGTTTTCAAGGGCTCCCTTTGTTCTACGGGTTGAAGCCAGGGTTGTGGCGGGTTTCTGTGGAACCATTGAGAGACTCTAAGGCAGGGGCGCCCGACACGTCGATCCCGATCCTCTGGTCGATCGCAAAGGCATTGGGGTCGATCGCGGAGCCCTGCCTTTCAAAATAAAGTACCGCAAAACATGAACCATAAACCCCTCAAGCGCGAGACACAGAATTCACTGCGGTACAGATAGTGTGGGAAGATCGCATGTCATTAAAAATAGCTGTTCACCTGTCATCCATCCACACTGCGGCATTGACGCGCTTGATTGACATACAGTACAGCAAATCAGAGATCTCGATCCAAATACCGTTCCGCCTTGACTGATGAACATTTGGAAGTGTGATTGAGGCTGCGCTACTTGTAAGTTGACGGAGTCCATTCAGTTCAAGATGTCATCAGAGTAAGGCAATGGCCAAAAAAGTACAGAATTGTATTGTACCATACATGTTCATGCTGTTATGCAAGGGAAACAATACATATTTTGAATATTAATTGTACTTGGCGTGTGTGTGTGTATGTGTGTGTGTGTGTGTATATATATATATATATATATATATATAGTTTTTATTGCTGGTAGATCATTTTGACTTGGTCATTTTAAGAGTGTCTCGCAAGCCAAAAATGTGTTGGCACCCCTGCTCTAAGGTTACACTACTTTTCTGGCCAAATACAGCTCTATGAAACATTACCCTTTAAAAAAAGATGATATTTTTTTCCAAAATGACAAAATAAGACTACGATACTCTTTCCTCCACAAAAGCGGTGAGTAATTGTGATTATGTAATCCCGATATTACTGCTGATAAACATTGCCATTATCACTTTTGCCATAACTGTGCGACCCTACTCTCAAATGAACGCAAGGTTGTTTACAAGTGACTGATAAAAACCCTGCGCGATGAGAGTGGCTTTAGAGGCCAATGCGCAAAAGTTAAATGAAAAGTAGAAAAACAACTTTTGAAGATACAAGCTAAGTACACAGTAAACTCGGTCTCCCTGTGTCTGAGTGGGTTTCCTCCGGGTTCGCTGGTTTCCTCCCACAGTCCGAAAACACGCAGGTGGTTCATTGTCCACCAGTGTGAATGCGGGAGTGAATGTTTGTATGTCTCTCTATGGTGTATAAATGAGAGGCTGAATGGTTGCATGTGTCCATAAAGGTGTGAATGAGAGGGTGACTGATTGTACGTATCTATACGTGGCCTCGCGATGACAGAGGCACCCCCATGATCCTGGGTGCAGGATAACCGCTAATGAATGAAGGAATACAACTTTCAATGAGGTTATGGTTAATTCACATAATGCCCTCGGTTTGAGGTACTGAAACTTCGATTTGATAGATATAAGACGCTTGATCAAAAAATCATTTCAAATGACAAAGTATAGTCTTAAGTTTCCCAATCACGCCCTGGTCGAGCAGTCGTATGTCCCCAGCCTCCCTCGTCCCTCTTCTTTCCAATACTTTTCTTGGTTCTTAAAACCATGAAAGGAATGGGGGCTGCGGGTAAGGGTGGGGGCTCCCCCTGAGGGCGAACCCGCCTTTGTCCAACGATATTAGTTTGTCCAAAAGATATTAGCTGAAAGGAATGAACAATCTCTTCAAATTAAAAACGCTCACACTCTGACCTTGCAAAGACAATTATAGCTGCTCATTTCAGTGGCGATGATGAGTTTCTTGTAGGTCCATCATCATAAGCTAAATAAAGAGGGGCTCAGATCAAAGCAAGCGAGCCTGACGCTTCTTTAATATAATTCATACTGACGCCCATGGTGGAGTGACCGTGGAGAGTCAACCGGAGGTAGGAGCTGAACGTCCAACCCAGCACATGGCTCCCGCCTCCGCCCCCATATTTGGTCCTGTCATAAGAATTATCCACGTCCTTTACTTTTATCACATCTATTTTTAGCAAAGAACAGTTAGAATTTTCTGGTAATTACACTTGCCACGGGTTTCATCTTCTCCTTCATCTTTCTTGCGGGAGCCGGTGCAAAAGTTTTTAGTGCTAATAATGGATTTTTTATTGGCACACTGGATCACACAGGAAAAATGAATTGCGCCGCTCACCTCGAAACGACTTGGGTTTAATATGAATGGCAATATAATTTATCATATTTCGTTTCCTCCCGGAGATCCTATGGAATACACATACATAAAGGGGACGATTTCTTGAAATTGGAAAGTATTTTTATGGTGATTTCATGTCCCGAGCTTACCGCCCCTTTCTTCCACTCTGCTGTGGGTGCTCCCTGTAATTTCATCTGTAATGTGAGAATGATGGGGTCTTGATAATGGCAAGCTTTCATTTCATATGAGACAGGGAGGCTCATTACAGTGTCTGACATGTTTCTTGATGCAGGAGAGATACGCTTCCTGTTATCTTCGTATCCCCGCATCTCAACAGTTGTCACTCCTCCATTTCCTTCCCATCATCAGTTCTAGCCTATGGTTTTTATTAGGGGCCGGGGCGGCGACTCGTGGAATCCAGTCAAGTATCACTAAGTATACAGTACGTCATTCCTGCAGTCCAGGCCATAGTTTCAAACCAGGAATACGTAATATATCTGCCTATATTGAATATAGTCTACATGTGATGTTATTGTGTGTGTGTGTGTGTGTGTGTGTGGTGAAGGGTGGCTCGTGAATGAAGATGTTATACACAATTTCACCAGCAGAATTTGGGTTAAAGAAGATAATTTGTTCTAAAACTGATGGAAAATTGCCATGAATAAACTAGCCAGGGTCAGCCATACCAATCACTGGAGCGAATCATCATGATTGTGAATTCTAAAAATCGGAATCCTGTGCGAAGTTTCCATGTTCTCCTCCGGATCTGAGTGGGTTTCCTCCGGGTTTCCTCTCACAGTCAAAAAAACATGCAAGCGGTTCACTGGAGACCCTAAACTGCCCAGACGTGTGAATGAGAGAGTGACGGACTGGCATCCAGTCGAACCCAGCCTCCCGTCCAGTGACAGCTGGGAAAGGCTCCCACAACCCTGAGTGCAGGGTGAGTGGTTAAAACAATGGATGAATATTTAGAAATAATACCTCATGATAAAAAATGATGAGGGAAATTGACAGGGAATTGGGTATTACATATGTTCAGGTTGAGCTCGAAATTGGAATATCATGAATAAGTTCAATATTTTTTATCACTTATTTCCACAAGTGAATCCCATGGATTAGATAGATTGATTACACATAGAGTGGAGTAGTTCAAGCCTTTGTTTCTTGAAATTTTGAAAAAGCCATTGTCTCAAAAAAATGTGAATATTGTGAAAAAGTGGTGCCACACTCCAAACAGCTAATTAACTCAAACCACCTGCAAAGGTTTCCTGAGCCTTTAAATGGTCTCTCAGTCTGGGTCAGAGGGCTTACACAATCATGAGGAAGACAGCTGACTTGCCAGATGTCCAGGAGACGGTCATTGACACCCTCCACAAGGAGGGTAAGCCCCAATAGCTCCTTGCTAAAGAAGCTGGTCGTACACAGAGTGCTGTTGTCATGGTTCTCAGTGTTTTTTCCGTTGGTCCCACCACGCCATTTGATTCGGTCCACCTGGATGCACAGCTGCTGTCCATGGCAGGCAATCAGTGCTGATTTAAAAGCTTCAGCTCCAGTCTCACTAGTGGCCAGATTGTACTGTGATGGGTGGGGGTACGGACCAAACAACAACGCCGCCTCCTACACACACACACACACACACACACACACACACACACACACAGACGACAGACAGACAGACAGACAGACAGACTGACTGACTGTTTTAAGACTGAGAGTCTGAAGTAGAAGTACATTTCTTGGGAGCAGGCAAACCGGTGGCTCTGGAGGTCTGGCGAGACAGTGCGGGGGTTCTTGAAGTCCGACGATAGAACCAGGAACAGACCGGGTGGATTCCGGGAAGTCAAATGGGAGACGGCTGGGCCTGGTGTCTCCATGATTATTCATAGAAAGTTGAGTGAAAGGAAATATTGAGGTAGGAGAAGGTGCACCAAGCAAAGGGATAACAGCGGCATTTAGAGGATTGTCAACCAAAATCTATTCAGGAATCTGGGGAAGCTCGACAAGAAATGGACTGAGGCACTACGCACAGACTACTCCTAGACGCGGGCTGCAAATGTCACATTCCTCGTGCCAAGCCACTCCTGAACCAACGACAACGTCCGAAGCGTCTCACCCCGGCTGTGGAGAATTAGAACCGGACTGTTGCTCAGTGGTCCAAAGTCCTCTTTTCAGATGAAAGTAAATTGCGCAAGTCCTTTGGAAATTAAGGTTCCAGTTTCTGGAGGAAATGCAGAGGCACAGAATCCAAGTTGCTCAAAATCCAGTGGCAAGTTTCCACAGTCAGTGATGGTTCAGGCTGCCGTGTCATGTGCCGGTGTCCACAGTCACCCGCCAGGAATTTTTGGAGAACATCATGCTTCCTTCTGCTGAGTAGCTTTATGGAGAATTCCTTTTCCGGCAGGACCTGGCACCCGCCCACACTGCCGAAAGTACCAAAAGCAGGTTCAGCAAACACGGTGTTCCTGTGCCTGATTTGCCAGTAAACATGCTTGACTTCAACTCCATAGAGAAACTATAGAGTGTTATCAAGAGGAAGATGAGGGACACCAAACCCAACAATGCAGATGACCTGAAGTCCGCCATCGAAGCAAGCTGAGAAGTGCATCAGGCTGATCCCCTCCACGCTGCGCCGCATTAATGCAGTAATTCATGCACAGGGAGGCCCAACCGAGTATTGAGTGCATGGAAATGAACATACTTTTCAGAAGCCTGACATTTCTGTTGGAAATATCCTTTTATTTGTTGATCTTGTGTAATATTCTAATTTTCCAAGGTGCTGAATTTTGTTTTTTTTCATTATCTGTCAGCCATAATCATCAAAATTTAAAGGAATATTGGCTTTAAGTCTTTCGCTCGATTGGTAGTGAATCACTTTCTGAAATGAGAGACAAAAAATAATGAGCTCTTTCATGGTATCCAAATTGTTTGTGAAGACAGACTAAATGTATACAGCTTGCAGATCTGACATATGCTTATTCATGAAAACATTTGCTTCCGAATAGTGAAAAAATAATCTCTTTTTTCGACATTGTACACAGGACGACCCGTCCTTGATGAGAAACGAAGGCGGTAATCAGAAGAGAAAGGCACAGGAATCTGATTCTTCCACCCCCCCCCCCAAAAAAAAAAAAAAAATTAGGGTGGGGAGAGGAAGAAAAAGTATTGGCTGCACCTCAAAAAACCTCAGTTCTGGATGCTTTTGTGTAAATTGGTGTGTAATCTGGACAAAACATGATTAAGTGAAGCCTCAGCGGAGCTGAGAGTGCCCGTTTTTTTGCGTGAAAGTTGGATTCAATGTTGCTCCCAGCGAGTGAGCCTCCTTATTTCTACTGAGCGTCCTCTGAATCCAAGCCAAGTCTGTGGGGTTTACAATAACATGAATCTTGGCCTTAATAACCCGCACAGGTCAGCACAAGCACTCACATCCTCCCTCCCGCTCCTTCTCCCAACCTATTTCTCAGCCTCTCCCCTCGGGGCATTAAAGCAGACAGCGGACCTTGGTTAGGTCACGGCCGACACAGACCTCATTTGTCACAGAGGATGAGCATCTATGAAGCCGGGTTGTTAATTATGAGTGTAAAATAGAGACTCGCAAGATGCAAGAGGGAGACGTGGGTGCACGCACACCCGGCGTGCGTCTCCTCGATATTTCCATCACTTGCAATTGAGATAGTCAGGCGCGTGCACATTTGCGCACGCGCGCAGCTGAACGTGACTGAAAAGATACACTTGTGCTTGTGCACCGAAGACGCCCTCGTTTTTTTTATTGGACGGTCTCAGACGGAGCGTGTTTAGCGGAATAAGTGGAATCAAGCGGCGAAAAAAAATGTCGTCCGAAGATGGAGCAGCAGCTGGAACCAAAGCTGACGGAGCTCTTTCTGTGCAGAGGGTGTTGTCGTTCTCAAGCAGCAGTTGTGGACAAGCCTTTCATCCATTCATTATCTATACCGCTACTTCCGCACTCAGGTGTGTCGGTGCGCTGGATTCTATCCCGGCCACACATATACGTACAACCATTCAGCCTTTCATTCACACCTCATATTGTGACATACAACCGTTCACTCTGTCATTCGAAGGTCCTATAGAGACAAATAATCATTTTCTCTCTTCTTCACACATATCGAGACGCACTTATTCCCTCTCTCATTCACATATTATATAGAAAAGTAAGCATTCACTCAATCTTTCACACGTCATTGGGAGAAAGTCAATTATTCACTCTCTTATTCACGCTCTCATCCACACAGCACATAGAGTAATACAACCATTCAATCTCATTCATACATCTGTACAATGAAGGGTCTCAATGAACCTCTTACATGTGTTTGGACTGTCGGAGGAAAACCCGGACGAAACATGGAGGAAATCCACGCAGACACGGGGGAGAACAGGGAGACTCCACAAAGAAAGGCCCCCTGTGGGAGTTCAACTAGGAACCTTCTTGCTGTGAAGCGGAAGCGCTAACCACTGCGACGCCGTGCCATCTGTAAAGATCCTAAAGCTGTCAATGTGATTGGTTACTCCTGGTTCAGAAGGCTGACTGATATGCAAAGGAGGGATAATGTGCAATAAAAATAAAATAACAGACGAAGAAGTCTGAACATCCCACTTAACCTTCATCAGAAACGTACGTGATGTATCAGGGTGAATTATCTATTCTGATTTGAGGCTAATCGATCAGGTGCATAAGCAGTGATGTCATGAAAGTTGTGTTAATATACTGATGTTTCGGATAAGATATGATTTTATTGATCCCGCAGTGGGGAAATTCAAATGTTGCAGCAGCAAAAGGCACAGTGCAGGAGACAGACTGAGCATGCCGCACTGGGACAGACAACACAACAATATTTACAAGAACAACAATACTTTTTACAGCAGGGATTTACCCATATCATGTACATGGGATAATTATAAAAAAAAAATCACTATTAAACATTAAATTCATATGGCCCTATTTAGAAGAGCGTGTGCAATTATTATTATTTTACAGTATCAGCAATATAATAATATATAATGTACAATATAATATGAAACTCATAGAGCGACGGTCAGAGATGCCCGGTTGAGTGACAGGAGGGCCCCGTGCAAAAGCTGCTGAAGGCAAACAAGAGAAACGGGTGTCGCCGTGCGCGTCGACCCGCCAGGGAGTAAATATATGTGGCGGTGACGTGGCAGGGCTGCGGAGGTGCGCAGGCCGGTTATGGGAGAAGAGATGGGGCGTAAAGAGAAGAGGGCGCAATACTGAGAGGTGCTGAGGCGGTGAAATGAAGGGTTTGAACTGCTGATGTAAGCGGGGACACACTTTTTTTTCACTCACACACACACACACATGCCCGCACAGACACACACACACACACACACACACGTACAGACAACGCTGACGAGCTGTTTCCGTCCCGGGAAAGTCATTCAGGGTTCAAATGAAAACGAATAACGGCGCCCGGACATATTGGCTGTTCGTCTAACTCTTCCTTTTTTTTCTTTCTTTTTTTTTCACTGTTGCTATCGGGATCGAGCGTCTTCCTCCGTCTCTCAACGCCGCTCACTCTCCCCCCCCAACAGATCCAATCTTTAATTATTAACAGTCACAATCTGCGCCTGCACGTCACGACAAACAATCCGACGCTCGTTCCCACCCGCGGCAAAAGCCAGTGGCATGCAGATGTTGATCGGATGCCCCCACAGACTCAAGCATAAGGCCCTATTTACAGAGAAATATTAGGCGAAAGGAAAACATTTTGAATACAGTAGAAGCGGCCTATGAACACTGTTTTCGGTCGAATTTTGAATCCACCTACGAACAAGCCTCTTTTCATGAGCACGCAAATTAACTGTCACTTCGCGGCAGTCGTGGGTGATACTCCGCCTTGTTTACGTGGTTCATCATTGTGTCCTCCTGTTATAGTGCTTTCTTTTTTGGGTAGGTTAGCCCTCATTTCAGCTCCCCAAAAAGTTAAGAGTCCCAGCGCTAGTGGTGTGAAGAAGAATTTAATTACACCAGTCGATCTGAAGTCGGAAATGATAGCTAAATGTGAGAGTGGTGTTCGTGTTACTGATCTCGCCAAGCACTTTGACGTGGCCAAGTCAGCCATCTTTACAGTCCCGAAGGGCAAAGATGCGCTGAAGACGGCTGTTATGGCTAAAGGATCGGCTATATTAATGAAGCAAAGATCTCAAGTCTTGAAAAGTGATTGTCGGTTTGGATGAATGACAGCCATCTTGCTGGAGGCAGCGGCAGTGAGGGTCTCATATGTGAGAAGGCTTTATCTTTTGGATGCTGCTTTAGCGAAGGAAACACCGAGTTCAAGTGCTGGCAAGAAGAGAGAGAACATCAGAAACGCAGTAATGATTAAGGTTATCTTTAATTACTTTCTTCTTTTTTTTGGCCACATATGAACCCATAAAAAAGATTCAAAAGAGTACCGTATGTTTTTGGAGCTGGAGAACGGATCAACGGGATTTCCATTGATCTCAATGGGGAAAAATGAAGACCAAAGTATGCCTCCTGTCACAAAACACCTGAACTATTTCACTTTTTACATCAGCTGTGAAAAATTATTTTTCAGTGAGACCTACGATCCTTCACACCTCATATAGAGGAACCTCGACCCGCGAACGCCCCGAATCATGAGGAGAATCGACCCACCAACAGAGTTTTGGGGCAAATTTGGAATGGACCCGGGAACAAGTCCTTAGTGGAGAAACCCGCAAAAAAATCGTGGGCTTTCCGCCCTGTGGCGTGGTAGCAAAGCAGCAATTGTGCATCATAGTCAGCATTGATTACATCGTTGCGTTCTCCTCTTAATACGCTTTTTTCTGTGTTTTCTGCAATAAATTAGCTGTCATTATTACTCCAAAGACAGTGAAAAGCACTGTTGATGATGGTGTTAAGAAGCCTTGGAGTGTTACAGGAGACCTGAAGAAGGAAATATTAGCTAAACACAAAACTTGTGTTAAGCGACACCGTACGACTCTCACAGTCGCACACTCAAAACTGAAAGTCAGAAATCTTAAGAGTCTTGCTGGAGTTTTATTGTAGTTGGAACGTACGTCATTGAGTGTGAGGTGGTAATCTTAAGTCTTAGCGTAGGTTTACATCTGCATTTTCCAAGTCTTGGGTTCATGACAAAATCAAACCTGTTTGATTTTATCGCAAGTCTTTCAGTCTTTACTGTGGCTTAACACAACGAACAACCAGTAGATGAGCTCCAACAGAACCATAAAAGGAAACCTGGTAGACAAACAATCGTGAGAGCGGTTTTGGCAGCAGAGATGTCCCGATCAGTGTGGAAAAGGAAAAGCGATGGACTGAAATAGTACAGGTTCTAAAAATACAGTGAAAAAATTGCACGGTAGAAAAAATGCTGAAAGAATCTCGTTGTAGTTTTTCACGAGTATTTCCAAATCCCGGTCCTTAGACTAGGCTGAGACTTAAAACTCTAAAAACTAGTGATGAGCGGAAGTGAGCTGGTGTGAGAAGAGAGTTTTACACAAGTCTTTTCCTTGTCCAAGTCTTTAGATGTATGGGTGGTTTTGGTCAGCCATCTGTACTATCCTGATGAACAAAGATGCTCTGAAGGCGGCCGAGGTGGCTAAAGAAATGAAGATGTTAACAAAGTTTTGAAAATGTATGTTTTGGCGTCTGGAGAACGGATCAATGCGCTTTATATTAATTTCAATGCGAAAAATCGTTTTCAGTTCGCAAACCGAAATGTTCACGAACAGAGTCAAAGAAAAGTTAAGTTTGAGGTGCCACTGTATTCACTCTCTCATTCACACCTCAGATTAAGACATACAACCCTTCACTCGCTCATTCTCACATAAGATGCGAGAGAAATTCCTTTTCAACAAGATAAAAAAAACATTCGCTCCTAGACGGTCTATGAGCTTGCTTATCAAAGTCCAGGTTGGACAGAGAAGACCTCAGATGTATTTTCATTCCTTTTTCAGCTTTGAAAATGACCTTTTCACACACAGCATCACAAATATCTTGCATGAATATTGAATTAAATATCACCGAAAACGTATTAATGAAACGTGGTTCCAGAGCTCGTCACTGACCCACTGGATGGGTAAAAGGAATAACCTCGAGAGATGCCATTTTCTCTGTTAAAGGAATAAAGGGCTAGCAATCGCCTCTGCATTGTGGTGAGCCTCCAAAAATTGATTCATAATCGCTGAAATTTTAAAATTACTATCTCGTTTCCTTCTCTGATTGAATGCCCCCATCCAATGGATGCCGGGGGCCAACGCGACATCGCCCCCATTTGCATGCCACCTGCGCTCCGTGCAAACCCGCCCTCCGTGTGTTAACAAGGCCATTTTCCAGGAACTGCACCATATTCCTTTACATCTCCCAGACGGGAGGAGGGACCCCTCAAGGTTGAAACTCTGTTTGTCGCCTTCTGTAATTGGTGTTTATCTCCGGCGGGAGCTGTGACAGGATAGTGGCACCGCTTCACTATTCCATTTTATTGTGCCTTATTTAAGGGTGGGGGTAGGGCTTCGTTTAATCGTGAATTTGACACAATGGTGCTGCAAAGGAGTGTGTGTTTCAACTCAGATCAATTAACAATGGGACACACGGAAAGACTGGGAGGTGTGTGCCCCTCCGAAACAGTGCATACATTTATTCATGGCACACAGACGCCTCCCCAAAACACACCGCTCATGCAAATAATCTTAAGAGGTTCGATTGTTCATTTCAGTGAATGTATCATGTTGTATAGAGACGCACGGGGGCAGGGAGCAGAATTAATAAAATATCAGGCACAGGTGCCCGGAGGAGAATGTTGCTGTTTCATTCATGAAACTGGGCTTATTTCTTTTTCTTTTTTTTTTTTTTTTTCGCAGCCTGCCGAAACCAGAAAGCATTCTGGGAGAAAAGTTCAACACACTCAGTTTCCTCTCAAATCCGTCCCCGGCGTTGTTTCCTAGTTGTTCACACATTCAGGGGAAAAAAACAACAACAAAAAACTGGTTTGTCCGCAAAGGGCGACACTCCTCAGGTTAAGTTACTTGTAAGTACTGTAAGTAACCGCAGTTAAGTAACTGCACGATGGAACACGACATCGAGAGAGTTCACACTCTGTGTCCGTCTTCAATATTCTGCCATTTCACATCTGCTCATCCCAGGTTTGTCTCCTGGTTCCTCTAAATAGCTCACTTTGGACTGTGGAGGATCACGAGATACCGCTCAGGGCCGGGGGAAAAGCCCGCTTTTTCCATATTTCCTAAAATGGCAGATTCTGCCCGTTTTATCATGATTTAAAAAGCGACCATCACCATCCGCTTATTTTGCAAGGGTGTTGCGTCGCTTGTTTGCTTCTTCTGTTCCGAAATCCTCGTCTTCCCTGCTTGTACTCCTCTGGGGGAGAGGAGATTAAAAGAAATTACAAATCTGGTTCAAGAGAAGCCTCGGATGCTGTCTGCATTTTAATATTTTTCTTATTAATTCCATTTGTTCTAATTTTATGCAGACAGTTTTGCTGGTGTTTTAGATGTCACTTCCCTTCATCCTTCGGAACTTAAAAAGCTATGTTGATTAAGTGAACCACTTGAGGGTTTCAATAATCTACGAATCACAGCAGGACCACATTTGTTACACTATTTTGGAAATAAAAATTCCTGCCCACTTTTAACGCATGAATAATAATAAGCCATTCGACGGGGACTTTAAAACGCGGGAAAGGCCAACTTGTCACTCATAAGGACACAAATCCAGACATGTGACTTGCGCTTGCTCGAGCACACACACACATAGACACACACACACACACACACACACATTTACAAATTTACCAACAACCTCACAGTGACCCGGAGAAGGTGTAAGAGCGTTTTTCATGTGTGCTTGTATGTCACAAGTGCAAATGACGGACATGGAGTTGTCTAAAAGCCCTGCTGGGAGTCGCGAGAGCGCCCGTCCGTGTGATGCTTTTAGTTTCCACTTCAAATAAACATAGAAACATAGACGCAGCACATTTTTACACATGACAAATTCTCCCACACACTCATATTTCCACATATCGCAAGCCCATTACTGCAGGAGTGCACCCATAGCAGGCTATTTGTGTTGCCGTTACAGTGCAGGGGATAATTTCACCCGCCTTTCTTTTGGGTCAATTTTTCCTTTCCCGACTAGCGGGGGGGTACGTTCATATTTTGAGCCATGTGTAACGACAATGTGCTCATCTGGAATTTTTTCCATCTGAATCTAAACGCCCTTTAACAATGTGGGGATGCACTCTCAACTATCTCTTCCGTCAACAACGCCCCTCCCCCAGACAAAGGTGTTTATGTTTCGGGGAAGTGAGTCGTGATGAGTCAGTATGCAGAAGTTGAGATTAACTACTGGAGGACAAGTTTTTCGCTACAGAAGAAAGTGGCAACTGAATGCCTTGTGTTTTCCAAATAAGTGATGGTTTTGATTGATTGATTATATTTTTAGATTGCAAGCCTTCGTATTGTGCTTTCAACACGTGCGAGGATCAGCGTGCACGCGTGACCGCAGGACGACCTCGGAAGCTGTGATTGGCACATGTTTGAAGCGTTTGGATGCTTTGACACGTAGTTGGATGTGTTTGTCGAGGATATGAGACGTGAATCCGTACACACATCTGCGTTTGGTTTCTTATCGCCCTGACAACACCATAACAACCTCTCATTAGGACAGAGGCCCTATTTCATGTCCGGTAATTACGTTCAATGACGGGATTATGACACGATTCAGCAAAGCCAAGATATGAAGTCGTCTGCAGACCAATATTCATTAAATAAGAAATATAGTTGTTTATGTGATAAAAAAGGAAAACAACATGAGCTCTATTGGCCCTGCGACAAACTGCTGTGTGCCGTGGATTGAAGGCGGGTTTCTCACTTTTACACTTCAACGGAGGTTATCACTTGTATACATACACTTTTATGTTTGTTTGCATGAACAATGTGTTTTGAGCCTTGCATATGTACTGCCTGTCGTAGTTGTTTGTTGTTGTTTTTTTTTCGTCTTCTCCGCCTGTCCACCATTAAAAATGAATGAGAACTTTATATACAGAGGGGCAATTCACTCTGCCAGTCAACCGCGACATTGCTCAAATGAATGAGCCGAGTGTGCTCAGAGCGGGTGTGAGTGTGTGTTTCTGCGTTTTTGTTCGTGTGATGAGACAAGAGGATGTTGGGGTTATTGCTGGGTTAAACCAGTCTACTGTCAGGTCAACCAGAGTTCAGCAGGACAAGGGCTGGAGAGCAGCAGACAACGGAGCTGCTTAGGTAGATGCGATGCAGCTGTCTACACAGACGAGACCACTGAGGTAGAATTCCCCCACAGAGACGGGAGGGTTTGAAGGATTGCGATAAAATCCTTTGGATTTTATAATCATTACTCCCCAGATCACGCTGAGGACCTTTGGGAATTGTGTGAGTCAGACTTCAGCCGCAGACTCTCACTTCAACACTTCCTCGGTGGAGTTTATTAATCTACTGAGAATTGTTGATTTAGGACAAATTACCTTAAAATGTGAAGCACTCCGGTTCTAATGGCATTGATTTGAAAGGGAGATGTTTTTGATGATGACGGTCATGATAGCAGATTTGAGCGAGTACGGCGGAGGCCATATCAGACGGAAGATGAAAGTGTAACAGCCTGGCAATTTGGAACGATGTCAGTCATCTAAAATTCCGGTCGTGTTTTCCTGTTTTCAAACCATACCGGCATCCATTACCCTGCTCATGCCCTCCCCTTCTGCTCGTTGCTGGGCTAGTAGGAGTCCCACACAACAAACACGAACTGAGCCACAGGCCGGTCACAAAGTCACAACCAAGTCCTCAAGGTTCCCAGCTTCTGTCCGTCAGACCCGGTTTGCAAAACTCCGGGAAGCGGTTAGATACCCTGTGGCTGGAGATCGACCCTGCTCCTCCAGTCATTTTGGCAAATCCTAATGGCCTCTGTTGGACATGTCGTCGCTGCCATTCTTTGGTTCTCTTTGCTAGACAGAATTTTGGTGATGAATGACGGTTTTTACCTTCACGTCATTTCTGACAGACTTAATTATCATGGAACGGACCCTCTGCCTCCAGCCCAGACGACACACGGCTAACTTGCTGTTAATGTTGAGGCAAGCCCGGGCAGACAGCGGGACTCCTCGCTGCTGAGAGGCAGCAGAGCTCACACTCTTTAAGCAAGATGCAGTTGAATGCCCCAGGCAATAAAGAATTAATGGCAAGAGCAAAAAGAGTTTGGGGCTTTTATAATTTATTGTACCTGATATTGGCTATTGCCACCTGATTGGACGGATGACTCATTGAGCCTCAGGTGACCCGCAACCAGGATGAAGAAGGGGGCTGCCAAATTTTCCATTGATTTAGCTCGCACTTGTTGTGCAGCTGCAAAGAAAACTATTTTCTCAAAGCTGTGTGAGATTTTTTAGCGAGCGTGTGTCCGTGATATTTTTCGGGACTCAAATCAATTGGCCACACAACACAGAGGGGATCCTGTTTTGGCACTGAATCCTCTCCGTGCACTATGTCATATTTGATCAGCTGTGTTGGACGCGGTTGTGAGGGATGGACAACTGCGGGGCTCAGATCACCTCGGCAGAAAGGAGGTGTGAAGAGGCCGCGTGCGTGTGTGTGTGTGTGTGTGTGTGTGCAGGGGGGCGGGGGATATAGGGCACAGGACAATGAAATATGCATCAGGGCTCTTGTAAAATTTTCATCCAGACTGTTGACTGGAGGTTGACCCTGCTGCGACCCGACACTTGCGGGAGTGAAAATATCCACGGGGAGAAGAGCGACGGTTGCGGCGGGCGCCGGAGCATTGAAAAAACTGTGAGCGAAAGGGGGCGTAATGAGGCTGGCTTGGGGAGTAGACGGGTAATTTTATCTTTGAGTATCAGGCCGTCTGAGCGCTCCCTTTTCAAGAAGCCATACTGGGGAAATATGTCAGTTTCATATGTCCTTTTTCTTACATGCAGTATTTAAAAACAAATAAAATAAAGCAAAATATAAAATAATACTTGCATGAAAAGTAATAATTTCCCGCCGGTGGACAAAAGCAGCAAGAGCTCCATCAGTTGTTTTATATTGATAATAAAAAATAAAAATAACAAATAGCAATTTGTGCAGATGAAAAGGCTCTGTAGACACAACACCAGACCGCCTTCCCATAAGAATGACTAAATTGCAGTCTTTGGTTTTGTAATAGATGATTATCTTCTCAGGCATTGATTTATGTTCCCAAAATTACAATTTTTTTCATTTGCCTTTGTTTCTGTATGCGCAGCAGACCCCTTCCCATTCTTAATTTTCATTATCCGCCTTTTTGTATTTCTGTTAGCATGTTATTATGTGCAGATTCTTTCAGCCACAAAATAATTGTTTCTATTTTTTTTGCCATGAAAATGCGGGCAGGGATATTTGGTAAATTCCTCCGTCATTATTCTTATTTTTTTGCATTAAACCCCAGAAATATCATGCATATCCAGAACATAGATATTTAAGCAACATATGGGAATTTTTAATAGACAGGTCAAATATCACACCAGCTGTCTTTTTGAACGAATGAATGAATTAATTAATTCCATGAATCAATCCACCAAAAGATGAATATCAACTGGTGCTATAAGAATTAGTAAAACAGGAACTTTGGACATAAATCCACTCTGTTTAATGGCTATCTGCAATCTTATTTGTGCCACCCCGAAATTAATGTTTTCAAACATACCTCATGAGATCGATCCTAAAAAGCGTCTTTGAACGAGTTAAAGGGAATTGCGTGATTTGCTCAACTAATGTGCTTTTGTTACTCACACACGAAGTAAACAATTCCATGATCATATGATTTCCATCTCTGCGTCAAAGCAAGGTGATGGATGCAAAACCATAGGGAGGAAACCTTTTTTTAAGCTTGCTCAGACTTTCTATGATATTTTTTTCCGATTTCCTGGTCATAGGACAAAAAGGCATTATTTTAGTATTTCCTTGTGCAATAGATTTTGTCTTATCTGAAAACGATGCCCGTAAATCAGTCTGATAGATGCACTACCTATTTCTAAATACACTGTTAAAATAGGATTAGCACACTATTGAAGCATTCCCCAGTCTGCTACTATCATAGTACTAGCCTTGCATCACATAATTCGGGCCATTGAAATGGATACCCGCCTTCAATTTAGCTGATGCACTTTTTACCTGCCTAACAGAAGGGCATCTCTGAAGCAGAGTATCTGCTTTGACGGTGAAATTCAACACGAAGTATCTATTAATTTGTGTTAAGGTTAAATAACAGTATGCTCCTTTTAAAACCTATTAAAAAAATTTCAATCTGTCTGCAGTGCTATCAAATTAACTTCACAATTTAGATTTGTTTCCATATCTATTATTGATTTTCTGCTAGATACATTATGATGTCATCGGGAAAGAGCCTTACCTGAAAACTGTGCTGGGGTGGCCAAAGAAAGACGCTTGTCTTGACATTAAACACTTAATTTTTCCATTGAGGTATCTCAAATTTAACACCGTAGTATTTTCACCATGAATATTCAAAATTTCCACGTGGTTATAAGAATGAATTTTTATTCATATTATTCAAAAACGCAACTTTAAATTCCTCCCTACAATTGACATAAAATAAACACGAGGATACTCTGTAAACATTATGCAAAATTGCTCATTGTATTTTTGGGAGATTATGCATTTTTAGGCAACGACGTGTGTTGGTGTGTGTTCTGAGCATGTTCTTTTAATTACTGTTATCTCGCTACCCTAAGATGACCGTGCATGTTCAGTGATCGTAGATTGCTTTTATCAAGGACACCTACATCTGCGTCTACACTCAAATTTATTTTTCCATCATTTTCAAGTGTTTCTAACCACTTACACGTTACTGTTCATTTTCATCCCAGGCTTGTGTTTTTCCTTCCTGGACTGTGCATCTCGGTATGTGTGTGTTTAAACATGCGCGTAAGTACCTGAAGCTTTTCCCACTCTCACAACCTCCAGTGCACTGGCCCATAGCCACATTAATAACCCCTGCGTTTGTTGAATGGGGCTCCAGCGATCTATCGTGGTCTATTGCGGTGTTGTTTTTGTTTGGCCCTGGTCACAGTGATTCCTGGGAGATGGCAGCATCATAAATCTAGAGCTTATTCATGGAGCTAACCTGACCTTTACAGGAACGGAGGGAACAGAGGCGGAGGCAGCGAGAGGGGCAGAATCCGAGCCAGAATACGAGAAAAGGCCAGGGAAAAGTGAGAAAAAATGGAAGGAGGGACGGTTTAAAAGGTAGGGCTTATTGGGGAACGGGATGATAAAGAGTATAGAAAAATAAGAGGACAGAGGGGAGAAAATGGCGAAAGATGAAAACGCAGACGAAGGAATGAAGAACAGCCCGTCCGGGTCAGATGAGAGCAACAGAAGAGGGAAAGGAAAATTCTGGGAGGAGCGGGCAATTGGAGAGGGAGATATTGCAGTTGTGGAAGTGGGAGGCCTGTACGGTTATTATGAGATGGAGGCAATCAATGAATGTGAAGAGAAGGAGAAATAGATGATTGGGAAATGGAGGATTGTATGACTGTGTGTGTGGTGTGTGTGTGTGTGTGTGTGTGTGTGTGTGTGTGTGTGTGTGTGTGTGTTTGTGTGTTAGTTTATTATAAGGCCATGTCTCGGTAAATGGAGCCTGTCTCTCTTGGACCTCCGTCACCTGTCGTGTGTTTAATAAAGTCTCGTCGCGGGTGTCGTTTGCTCCCCAGACGCCACCGCGTCTTCCTACGTGAGCTTTCTCACACCTGCCCGGCACAAGAGTAATCTGCGTTTTTCGGCCTGGCTTTCAAGTGTGTGTTTGTTTGCCAGGATGCTGGCTTTCCACCGGGCAGCATCGCAGCACAGACGCTGGGCACAACAAGAGGCCAGAGTCGCAGCTCTCTTTATCACCTGCTCATTATTTCTTTCACGATTTGTTATTGTCTCTTTGCAATGCTGCTCAGCAAGTAGCCCTAGGGAGAAAAGAGGAAGACACGGGCTGCAGGGATAACAATTTGTGTTTATTTACCATTAGAGACAAGGGAAAAAACAATTGTTGTTTGACTATAATTGAAAAGCATATCTATATATATTTTGATTATACCCAAATGGGTTGATGTTTGGCAACGTTGCCTCTGGTTTTAAACAGGTGTCACTGTCCTAGTTACAGTGTTCGTATTGTTTTCGGAGCTGTGCGGATCATTTTTGATGTGGATGTTTTGCTATAAAAAAGGCAAAATATAATCATACGTTAACAAAGAAATACATTTATGACTAAAAATACTAAAAAATAATTTAAAAAAAAACCAAATAAATAATAATATTCCACATCAATTACAAGCATTTTTGGCAATGTTTTGGCTTCTTGCAAAACACATTTTTGTCCTGAAACCAAGCCCTACATTGACATGCAAATATGTATGTATTTTTTAATCATTCTTTTTTCATTTTTCCGATTTTTTCAGAGTTCGTAAATCTTGAGTCGCTGCTCTCAAGTCCTGTCTTTTATTCTAGAAAATGTAATCGCCTCTTCTTTTGATCCTTGACAGTCTCAACTGGATTCACCATTTGGTAACATCTGCCTCCCTTCAACCGCCAATTTAGACAAAAAGGATGTGCCTTGATTCTTTGTCCTCGAGTTCTTTATAAATCTGAAACAACTTGAACGTTTATCTAGCTTGCCTCTGTTTTGTTCAAAAGGTGAAATAAAACACGTTTTTTCAGCTGGATGGTAATTTTTCATTTTCACTAGGAAAATTACAATTACAATGGAGCTTTACCATTTCCTTTCTAAGTGTCTGAGAAAGCTAAGAAAAAGTTACTGACTGCAAATGATTCAAAAGAAACCAAACTCTACATTGAAATGGAATGATGTTTGTATTTTTTATCATTCTTTTTTCATTTTTCCTATATTTTTAGTGTTTCTAAATCTTGGGTTTGGGTCAATGGTAGTGCGAGATACATCCGTTCTGCTTGCAACTTTTATTAAACATGTATTTCAATGCTATTATTTCAATGATGTAGTATTTCAATGTGCAACAGTGCATGTGTGAAGCAACTGGAAACACACACACACACACACACACTCACAAATCAAACACAAGCGACATCTTAACATACTCTACTACCGTTTCTCATTTTTATCCTGGCGATACACTAACCGTTTGTACCTAATTGCTTTAGCAATATTGTTTCAGAATTTTCATTCTGATTGAGCTCATTAAACTGAAATTGTGGTGATAAAGCTGATTTACAGCCAGGTAGATTGATATCTCCATTCCTATGGAAACCACCGCTCTCGTTGGTATGCTGCATCTGTCAGCCATGCAGTTCCCATTGTAGTAGGAAAATAAATAAAGTAAATAAAAGGAACATAAAGAAGACAACTCCCTTATGTAGAAGTCCCAGACCACCCCTCCCAAACAACAAACACACGCACACACACCCACACACACACACACACCCACACACACACACACACACACACACACACACACACACACAACAGTCTTATAATTCCACAGATGAACTGCCCCCTACATGAAGTAAGCCAATTAACTACAACACCATTAGATTCGAAATCCAGTAAGAGGGTGAAAGCCATTATGAAGTCTGTGCAGGAAATGTGAACACGCAATGGAGGCACAACAATGTACAGTCGGCCGTTTCTTAAGGAGACCCTGGTTTGGACTGAGGAGGGTGTTATTTGATGTTGTCTCAGGGGAATTGCCGGTAAATTCTGGCGAAAATAAAACAATTCAGAGACTCAAATTACGTCCCGACAGACTGCCAATACGGATCAATTGAGTGGTCGCGTTGTGGGACAAACATGCACTTTACATGCAGAAAAATGCAAACACACGATGTCAGGCATGCAAACACAGAGATTGGCCAGGTGGTGCACGCACAAACGCACACGGTCTGCAATAACAATGTCTTAGAAACCGCCCACACGTTGCGAGGTTGCATTTAGAGAGGGAGAAATTAAATAGAAAAGGCTTGCGGTTGGAATTAATGTGAATTACAAGCAATGCCTTCCGCAGAAAAAACAAATTGTCTTGTCAACCCTTCATCAACATTTTGATGAATAAATTAATTTCCATTTTACTAATGTCATGCATGTGTGAAAGAAGATCTCTCACACACACACACACACACACACACACACACACACACACACACACACACAAAAGAGCCCGCGCCAACAAATCCTCCCATCAATGTACATACGGCTCCATTAAATGCCTTCCATTGATATTTCCTGGGAGTCATTATCTGTTGCTACAACTTTATCTCGTGTTCCTCTTTGTCATATTCATTATGCTTATGATTTAATTCATTGCCGTATTTTGTTTTTATTTGCTTTTCGCGGTACTTTATCATTACCGTGTGGATTTAATTGTCTTTTAATTTTCCTTTTTATTCAAAAGCACTTCATAACGACGATTTAAAGAGTGTCACTCAATTATTAATTGTTTCTCTTTCTTTCTCTCTCATTTGAGAGTGAGAAAGAGCCGCTGCACTGGTTGCCTGAAAATTTTCACTTTATGATGATACTGTAACTTTAATAGACTTCGGTTCCCTTTTAAACACAAATTACCATTTCACATTTAGCTGATTGATTAAATGAGTTCAAATGCGTTTAATTAAGGAACTGAACTGCTCACTCCTCCTCACCAGCTCCAACGGATAACTACATTTTTACCTCCAAATTCAAGCTTTAGACATGACGGCGTTATCGATATTCCCCTACAGTTTCCTCCAGAAGTGTGCCTACTTTACCCTTTTCTGACTTGCAAAAAATTGAAGACTGAAGCTAGCAGTCAGTCAATGTGGCCGCGTGTTACATTTCTAGAGCGTGGGACCATTTTCACAGCAGCCGTTCTGACATGCCATGGCAGAGTAAACACAGGTATAATTAATAGCATTAATAATGGCCTTGTTCCATTAAGCGAGGGCAAGGTCGTGGTTTGTGCATTAAGGCCCACTGGGACGTCTGGACAATTAATCAACGCAACACAGTCCATTGTAACTGGAAATGGGGCACGAGGGGTGGAGGGGTGGGAACTTCCGACACCGAAAAGTGCGAGAGTAGAGAGCTCGGATCCGTGTAGCCTGAATTGCTAATGAAAACACCTTTGATACCTTCCTGAGCACCTTTATTTTAAATGATGTTACTTGAATAAAAGCTGCTACATGCCATGCATTAATTCATACATTATCTAAACCACTTATCCTGGAGTCAAGGGGGCTGGAGCCTATCCTGGCTGTCATTGGGCAACAAAATAGACATGCAACCAGTCACCCTTTCAATCATACACCATATGGAACCATACAGCTGTCCACTCTTTCATTCTCACATCACAGAGACATACAAGCATTCACTCATTCATTCGCTCGCCATATAGAGACATATGGACATACAATCATTCACTCTCTTATTCACACCTCACATAGAGACATTCACCAATTGACTCTTTCATTCACATCGCATATGAGGACATAAGACCATTCACTCTCTCACTCAAGGATCATTTGGGGCGATTTGACGCAAAGGGTTAGAGAGGTCGTCCTTGGATCTGAACATTACCGGTTCGTTCCCCTGCTCCACCTAGCCTGTCAAAGTGTTGTTGCGCAAGACACTGAGCCCCTAACTCCTCCCCTGGTGCTGCTCAGAGGCTCGTGGTTCATCCATGACGGCTTAAATGCAATGGTCCAATTTCGCTGATGTTGTGCCGTATGTAGAAGTGAATGTGACGAATAAAGCAATTTCTATTCTATACAGACACATACAACCATTTATTCTCTCATCCACACACCTTGGAAATCTAAGGAACTTCCTGCACATTTCCTGACAGTGAGAGGAAACAGGAGAACCCAGAGGAAACCCATCCAGACATGGGGAGAAGATGGAGACCCCACACGGAGACATGGAGACCTCTGCCGGGGACTACGCAATGTTTAGAGCTGCCACCACACAGCTCTACCCATTGCCCTGCCCTGTCAAACTTTGAAAAATATTCAATAAATTAGAACCAGATGACACTCACTTTTTCACATGCCCACGTATTAAGTTGTCATATCTAATCTTCTTCTTTTCCTTTCGGCTTTTCCCTTCAGGGGTCGCCGCAGCGAATCAACCCTCTCCATCTAACCCTATTCTCTGTATCCTCCTCTCTCACACCAACTAACTTCATAAAGTTGTCATATCTAATGTTCTGTTGGGTCAAGTCGAGCTTGAAAGATGTTTTTTGCCATAACAAAGCGTCATCGTTATGCTGAGACTATTGGCTCAGTTGTTCCGGACTTTGCTGTTTTCAGTTATGGACTTCCCAATTAGGAGTCAGTGGCTTTGAGATATTCTTCACGTATCCTGCAGTTTTTTGTCCTACGTTATGTTGAAATGGACTTGCCTGTACGCCTGTCTTGTCTGACTTCTTATCTATTTTTGCGTTCAGCTGTGCCACAGCCTCCATCCCTCTCTGTTACTGGACTCCTCCTGATCCTCTGCATCTGTCTCTTGTTGTCTTTTCTCTTTCCAAAATCTCTATTCCACCCGATTAATTTCATCCTGGAGTTTTGCTCTGTATTTCGTCTGTTCCTGCACCGTCCCCAGAACCTGCAGGGTTATTCTTTAACGCATCTCAGTTGCCCGGACCCTGCTTGCTGCTATTCAACCTGCCACCACTGTGACGTTTGATCACAAAGCCGAGCGACGTAGAAAAAAGCCCAAATAGAGTTGTTTATAATGCCGCGCTATACACGCAACATGCTGCCACTATAGAATGGTGTTTGGGTTGCCCTGATTGGCACATAATGGTATCGTCAATCATTGTCCAGTAAAGCAATTTGGATGCCGTGTAGCAAATCCAACAGGCCATAGCTGGATCCCAATCAACTAGTAAACCAATGTCTTTGCCTCCTGGCTCCGCTCGTTCTTCACGACGCCTCCTGTCCTCCAGGGAAAGCCACTGCGAGCGGTCCATCTGAATCGCGGCCCCTTGTGTCAAGACCAAAAACCAAAGGAGCAGAGTTTGAATGTTTCATAGGATACTTCATTTAAATGGACATGGCTTGATTTCAGTGTTCAAATCATGCAGACTGGCTTCACAGAATTTAAGCCGTCACGGTATTGTTCAAAACGGTTGCCCGCTGAGGTTGTCAAAATAATGTACTTACCCAGCGCCATTGGGCGCTGGGTAAGTACATTATATATGATTTTGGATGTCGAAGTTTTTTTTTGTTGTGTCTCCTTTCTCCCTGGAAGTGTTTTCAAACACACATCGCTTGAACTCGGACAAGTTTAAAGACGTCATCTCGATATGAACAGACTCCACAAAGGCTTCATCCAGTCGGCAGCAGCTGAGACGCGCAACGTGAAACAAACAGAATCCCGTGGGTAGATTTTTTTTTTTTCCTTTTTCAAAAAGAAAAGCTGAGATGTTCATCTCCTGTTGTGCACCAGGGACACTTTTCTGAACGCCAAGTGCCTTTTTTTTTTTTCAATAACAGAATTGTGACTATCCAATACTGGACAAATGCCCGCGGGTCAGAAGCATGTCCGAAAATACAAATAAGCGCTTGAGGTTAAAAGGTGCAGCAGACCAATGATCCATTGCGTCTCTGGTATCCGGCATGATTAATATCTACGGAGCATAGAGGAGCTCACTGTTTGAGGTCACCGAGTCTACTTTTTGAAAAAATAAGATGAATAAAAAAATCTAAAAAAAACAGACTGAGCGAACAACACTGAGATGGAGTGTGAGGGGAACCCGGTGGGGCGTTTTGTCTGGATTGTACGTGCACGTTCAGGATGGGCTAATATTTGTGACACAGTGAGACAAAACCATTGTAAAGTGGTAAATGCTAGAAAAAAAAGGGAAAAACATTTATATGTTACTCTGATGACAACGTCCAACACTTCCCGGTTTCTCTTTGTGACAAGCTGCCACATCGGGGGGTCTTCCTCGTGAAAAGCGGTGTGTGACCCCCCACGGTGCTGTGCAATGAAGCCAGCTTTTCCGCTACACGGAGGCAAATTGGCTCTTTGAAATGAGCTCCCCCCTTCTTCCTCGCAACAAATCAATACATTTTTATTTTACTCTTTTTCTTACATCATCCGTTCCTTTTGTGTGTGTGCTTTTTTATACTTTTCTTCATCAGTCTTTATCTATGGATGCATTTATTTATCTCCTCATCTCCCCTACCATCCGTTTTTACCGCACGTGAAGTTTACCTTACCCCTCGTCCTCCTTTCCTCCCTGTCATCTCTTCGCTGTCCCCCCCCCTTCATAACTCTGTCTTTGCCTTCCGCCATCACTCCCCTCTCCTCCATCTCTTCAAAGTCATCTCGGTCTCTGCTGTCATTGCGCTGAGAATCACACATCGCTCAAAGCTGTTACATCTGACAAACGCCGCGCACTGACATTGTTGCTTGTAACACATTGAATGATGGAGAAAGTTCACTTGAGCAGTCGTCCTATTATTGTGCCACACACACACACACACACACACACACACACACACACACACACACACACACACACACACACACACATACACACGCCGAAGCTTCGTTTTGACAGTTGTACGTACATCCAACTTACCCAGTCGCAGGCCTCCCAGAGGGAGGGCAAGAGCTGAGCAGGTTGTAACTGAAAAACAACAAACATGACCGAGCACACAAAGCATCACACACACACACACACACACACGCACACACACACACACACACTAACACTCGCCACTCTTGCACTCTGCATTAAGTGCATTCGAGTGGCCTGTAACAGTGGCGGCATCAGGCTTTTATCGCTGTAATTTGCCGCCGAACATCAGTGCGACAGTGGCCGGGGCAGGACTGCGTCAGCCCTGCTCCCAGACACCGAGCTGCGCTCTCCACTGACACACGTCAAGGACAGACAGATAATGTAGACGTATGAATAAAAACAAACGCAACTTTTGATGTTGCAGATCACAATGCATGATTCAGTCACACAGACTGAGACACACAGAAGTGAAGGATACGGTTCATTTACAGCTGCTGGGTTGAGATAAGGGATGCAAGGGATAAGCAATGCACTGGTCATGGCCGGACTTCAATCACTTGAGCTTTGGTTAAAATATACAGCGTGCTATTTATGCAGTGGCTCACATCTGCATTCAAAGGGAAATAGCCCAAGGGGGGGAGGCTCTACAGTGAGAGAGATGGTAATACAGTGGATGGAGAAGAGGATGAGAGGGATAAAATGTCATTGCTGGGGTTGATAGACGGAAAAGGTCCATCCACTCCATTTCTGAGTATACGGAGGGTTAGAGATGAAGAGAAAGGGAGGGGATGAGAAGGGAGCCGAAAAGTAGCCGCAAGGTAGAAATGGACCGTATTAGAGGGTGTGCGAGCGGCGGGAATAACAGGTCCGGAGAGGGATTAGCAAGGCAAAGAAATGAGGGGAGAAGGTATAATGGTCTGATGGAACAGAAGAAATAGAGGGAAAAATGAGCAGGCTGATGAAGGTGAAGAGGCACAGGTAGATTTGAATAGCAGTCCGGGGAGACAGGAGATGAGCGTGCAGCGGGAAAGAAGGAGGGACGGATTGGTAAAGGTTAAGAGGGATTTTGTTGGATGTGGGTTTTTTTTATTCCATCCTGACTGATTTTAATGGGGTCTTAAAGTCTCCGTGAGGTTACCTAGGCAACTAAAATGTGGTGTTGGACTGGCAGTAGGACATTGTTATCTGTGCAGACGAGGAGACAGGGGACCGCCTGTTAGCCATTGTGTGTGTGCGTGTGTGTGTGTGTGTGTGTGTGCGTGTGTGCGTGTGTGTGTTGTCTTGTTAAATGATAATGATGGGATTTAGATACCGGCCCCAAAACTTTAAATAGCTGTTTTCGAGTTAAGACTTGGCACGGCGGTGGCAGTCACTCATTTGGGAGGGTGAAGCGAAGAGCAAAAGAATGAATGAATGAGTGAATGAAATGAGTTGATAAAACTGAATCTCAAAACTTTGTTGGGTAAGTTTTGATATTCTAGTTAGTGTGGATGCTGTTGTGCTGGAAATTTGCTGTTATTTTTGATGAAAAAACAATTACTGATCATAAAGCCGACGATCGAGAAACAGATGAAGTCATTTGTGGAAACGTGTGTTTTCCTCCAGCGGACCTCTGCTCCATCACTTTGATCTGACTAAAGCTTTGTGAGATATTTTGCAGGACTCTGTCCCGGTTTAAATTCAAGCAGGTCGGTTCAAAATGTCAAAAAGTCAGCAGAAACGAGCCGCAGAAAATGGTAGTGATGTAGTAACTACAACAGAAAAGTTGTAACATGACGTTAATAACGTCACTCCAGTCAGAAGGAGAGCCAAAGAATGAGCGGATTATGATCCTTGTTCATGGAGTTGGAGGATATAAATACAGTGGTCGTCTTTAGAACAAATTCAAACTTTCCAGCCAAATGTGATTGATGACTTTCACGTTTGGTCGGTGGTTTAGGTGCAAGTCAAAGTCCTTAGATCGAAATGTTATGAACAGTTTTAGGAGGCACTGAATATATTGGACCATGAACCAGGGTGCATAAAGTCGTGAAAGTGGAGTGTGATGGTGTAGGGATTGGTGTGAGGACAACCTTTCCCTACCCTGTTCCTTTCAAAGTCCAAGCCCCCAGCCTCACCCTGTCATGTCACACCTGCTCTGCTGTGTCTGATGAGGTCCTGCGTATTTTCATTCAAAGCTTTCATTCAGCTTTTATCAGCCCGTCCGATCGGTTCCACACGCGAGTTAATCAGTTGGCTTTGTGTGAGCTCTGCTTTGTTGATGGAAAAATTAGCCGCCGACTTTCTGTAACGGAATATCTCTCACTGAGATCTTGCATCTGTAGTGCGTTGTGGAAGTGTGTTAATGTAATGAGTGATGAAATGGCGTGGCGCCACAGTGGTACAATTTCCGCCGCGCGGCAAGAAGGTTCCTGGTTTGATTTCGACAAGCGGGTTTTCTTTAGGGACTCTTCATTTACCTGCCGTGTCTGCGTCGGTTTTCCTCCGGGTTCTCCGGTTTCCTCCCGTGTTCCAAAAACATGCAGGAGGTTCCTTGGACACCTTAAATTGCCCAGACGTGTGAATGAGTGAGCGGATGGTTGCCTCCATGTGACGGTTGAATGGTTGAATGTCTCTGTTTGACACGTGAATGAAAGGGTGAACGGTTGTGTGGCCTGGGATCAGCCGGTGACCATGCCAGGGTGTACCCCGCATCTCGCCCAGTGACTGATGGGATAGGGTCCAGCACCCCTGAGTGCAGGATAGGCTCCTGATGACCCTGAGTGCAGGATAAGCTGTATAGATAATAAATGGATGGATGGATGGATTGGTTAATGGATGGATGGAAGAAATGGCGTGTGTGAAAAGTCACTGAATAGGCTCATCTACCTTTCCGAGGGTCTGAGGAAACCATCAGACAGAACTCAGTTGACACTCAGCCTGACGATATGCTTGTAAAGTTGCACGAAATACAGAAGTCGTTTACTCAGTTTTGCATTCCAGTGTCTAAACCAATTTGCTTGTTATCCTCCTTTCACGAGAAACCGAGAACAGATCATTATCAAAACCTAAGGGATGGATCCAAACTGGCTGCATTGCGTCCCCTGAATGTCGTCAGTCCGTCAAAGAGCCGTGCCAATTTTTCTCAGAGGGAGTAAATTCTTTTCACACTTGGGTCATTTTCACATTTGCAAAGGGCTGGAATTACGGACAGAAAAATGAGCCAATAAAAGCTCAAATTGAATCTGCGGCGTGGTGATGAGGGACTAGTGTCAAACCGCCTTGGAAGTTTCACCACAGGAAATGTATGAACCTAAACAAACGGCGGGGCTTAACTTAAGCTGCACAGTTGTAATTCCAAAAGTATTGATTATTGAATGGCTCGAGGTGTCTTGGAAGAGCCGGATGGAAAATGAACCAAATCTCGACTCCCCTAGTAAGAAAAGCAAAAATGACAGAAAATGAAGAGGAAAGTGGGCAGGTGACAGCAACAGCCCAAGGGTGTGTTCAAGACATCTGAAATTGACGGGGCAGCAGATGCTCCGAGCCCCTGCCAGCCAGCTACCAGCCCTGCTCAAGAAGGGCAATAACCAAAAGCACAGAAAGAAAATACATCTGGTTCGGTCTAAAATATCACATTTCCCCGGTTATGGCTAATACAGCAGACGGGGTAGGCAAAGCACTGCCTGGAGGCAACACACCGCATCGAGGCAGGAACATTTACAGCGAGTGTGAGGCAAAACAGCTCCTCTGGGATATGCAATCAACTCAGTCAAGGCAGACGGGAGCTCGAAATCACCACGACTCAGACAAGCAGACAGCATAATGACCAGGCTGACCAGCAGACAAGGCTGAGACTGAATTATCTTGAAACTAAATGTACTATTATCAAATTGAAAGCCTTTTCTCTTGAACTGGCCCTTAAGTGAAGATCGTCAAATACGGTGGTCTTACGTCCAAGTTGTTTTTTTGAGTTTGAATTTTCATTTACAGAGGCTCAGACTCGGGGCCGTGAGGCAGAGCGACCGAGTGCAGGTGTTCGGCGCTTCTTATAAAGGCCTAATAACCTTATTTGAGCCGAAAGAAATTGTCAAAACACCTCTCCGGTCAGTTTTCCCTTCGTCGCAGCTCTTCAAGACGTGGATTTTTATATAACGCATTCGTTTCGCTTAGGCTAAGACTAAAAATTGCACATGATTCAGGGTGTGATGTTGTTGAGTGGCAGTTTGGGGTATCGCCAGCGTTCCTGGCCAGTCTGCGATGGCGTGTTAGCAAGTCTGCAGCACTTCAGCTCATCCACACACCTGCTTCCTCCAATTTAATTCTTTCACATTTGTATTTCGTGTGTTTTTTTTCCTGGGAGATGTAAATTGCCTTGCCGAGCCTCCAGATCCTCCAACAAGTTAGTGTGAAAATGTGTGGATGGGTAAATGAAATCGATGAAAGCATGAAGTGGAGACCATTTATGCAGTATTTGGAAAGGTGTCCTGCATTGAACCTGGTTTGAAGAAGATACTGCTCCCAGTGCCTCCAACTAGATTTAGAATTGCTCACCGGCAGAATGATGGCATATTCCGAAACAGTCTGTCTCCTCCCATGTTTATCATTTGCAATCATTTCTCTGTCAGAGAGTATAACGCTGGTGGCCGGCCGAGAGCGGAGATGATGTGAGCCGCAGCTTCAGCTGGACATGGAGGAGGAGACGACGGCGGCTACATCTTTTGATCTGAAATAACTTCTGATAATGAGGATGATAGAAATCCACCTCCAGCTCTGCTGCCTCCACTTAAGACAGAAAAAAGACAAGCCAACCTTCACTCCATTTTATATTCTGTTCTCACTACTCAGAGATTTAAATTCCTGGTTCTGATTATATGTAATTATTGTAATCGGTAATAGGTGTTATTTTCGTTATTATTATTTTCTTAATCCAGGCTAAAACGCTGGTTGTCAATGACTGTAATCTTGTTCCTGTTGCTACTATTCTAACCAGATGTGAAACTTTAACTTTGGGATACTTGGAAAAAAAATGATTCCCACATTTCACATTCAAAACATAAACTGATTTAAGCATAATGAGTAAAATCTCATGGTTGATAATTTTCATACAGCCAAAAAAATCCTTTAAAAAATGCAATGGCGGTCGAATGTAAGGGTAAAGATAAGCGAGTCTATGCAATGATGAGTCCTCTGCATCAGCATTAGGCCGTTGTTTTTAGAAGTAAGTATAAATAACAGTAAGAACTAACATTAAAATCGCAGTATGAAAGTGAGCGTAAACCCAGGCTAAAAGCGTATAAAAAGCTGCCTTTGACCATAAAGCTTACTTATTGTGCAGAAGTCTGCATGTTAATTCCCAAGGCCATTATTCATGCTGAGATTCTCCTCATAACAGGCTATTTAAATATAGATTTGTTCCAAAAATAGTATCTGTTGCTCTTGGAACAGACCATCAGAAACCGCCGCAGTAAGTTTGAGAAAGTAACCCATCATTTTAAACAATTTAGGTTAGTTATGTTTGACTAAAACCACGGGCTTCCCTGGGGGATACTGTAGGATATGATGAAGAGCAGAGTCGCTGGGTAGGACTCAACTGTATTAAATGTTTTAAAAAAACACCATCATGAAAGATAATATCATCGAGGTTTTTGGACATGTCAAAAACGGTGGAAGTGTCATTTGCACTTCAGTGTTCAGTAAAACTTTTGGACGATAATACCACTACATGGTGAAATGAATTGCATTGTGTAAAAATAGCCCAGCGGTGTCAGAGCTTAAGTGAAGATGATGAACAAAGCTGCCACAAAATCACATGTAGTCAGAACCTTTTACAGATTCTCCTCAGCCTTCCACAGACGCGTGGAGCAGCGTCGCAGTGAAGCAGAATAAATGGTCTCAATGTCTGCGTGCTGCTGGTGGAGGTGGTGCAGATCGTCCCCACTGCAGAGCGTGACAAAGACATATGGCGTCGCTCTTCATCACTGCCTCTGATTTAAGAAGGATAGAGGACTCGCCCACCTCATCCGCGCACCTGAACCAGAAGATGTAGATACATATGGAGAACACACACATAGGACGAAGATATAATAAACCAGAACTCCACCTGTCTCCACTCATAATTTTAGCTGCAGGAAACATTTAAAAGAACATTTCTTAGTCTGGCTTCACACAGTTACCTAATTAAGCAGTATTTCTTGACTGGACAGGGAAGGGCAGAGTCCGCCGTGGCAGATATTTTACATGAAATAGCAACACGGTGAGTTACCGCGTGGGTTCCCGTGCCGTGGCAGCTCCCCTCACTCGAGTACGGTAGATGTTTTAAGTGGCTGTTGTGAAACGGACGGAGATCGAGAGAGATAGCCCACACAGAACTAGCGTCAGCATATTCAGAGGGTGTTGATGTTCCTGGTAACCCAGTGCTTTTCAACAGGAAGCTCAGATAAACTCAAGAATGAAGGTTTCCCCTTTGTGGCTCAGTAAGATTGGTAACATAAACTTTTGTGTAAACGATTTGCTGAACCAACAGTAAAACACAATACAATACAAAAGTGTGGTGCATGAATTGAAATAGCTAACTTGTATATATATATATACACATATTTAAAACATATAAATCCGTAATTCCAGACACCTTACGCCAGATACAGTCAGGATGCTTTAGTTTCTAGTTTTAGTTTTAGCTTATTTGGGTCTATGACTGAATACAAAGTTGGATTGTAATTTTGCAGCAACGCTATAGCATCGCTCTCTGGTAAACTTATCGTCGAGCCAGTCAACAAATCACTCAACTGAAAGAGGAATTAGGTTTGTAAGCTGTTGGATGGGGGTTTTCACATCGATGTTGATTTTCAACTTGCTTCCTTTTTTTTATTACGAAAAAGAAAGTCAGCCACAAATTTGCAGGACGTAATATCACCCTTACAAAAAAGATTAGGGTTTGCTAACACAGTGGAAATGTGTGCATTTGTGTTTGCAGGAATTGGTTTCGATGTATTGCACCACCCGCTTTTGGCCGCGGTGCCTTACCCCCAGGTGTGTGTATTGATTATTTCCACTTTGGGGGAATTTGTCTCTGGGATACGTGAATGTGGGTGTGCGCCCGTGAAACATTCTGCCCCTGTTCTTGGACAATAGGATGGAGCGTGAAACATCGGAAGGAGCAGAACCATAAAGTCCGGCCCTGTTAGGCCAGGATGGGTTTTGGAATGATCACGGGGCAGCTTTGCTTCTATTTTCCCAGGCAGCCGTGGCCAGTGGAGGCTGAGGAGCTGCTGCTGATGTTGCTGCTGCTGTATTCGTCAGAACCTGGGGGTTAGCCAGTATATAGTCACGGCTGACAGCACAGCCAATGGCCATAACGTCAGCAACAATGATTGAACATATGAAATATGTGCTCTTTGTCCGTGGTATTGGACAGGGTGGAGGTTAGAGGTAGGGTCAGGGTAAGGGTTAAGGCAAGAGGAAAATTGCCTGTTTGGAAAGAAAGCCTGTGTCTATGGCCATATCTCTCACTCTCTCTCGCTCTCTTTCTGTCCTCCTCTCTCTCTGTGTCAGTGCTGTAGGCTTGCCATAGTGACAAACAAGACATTTGTCACATCCGATCTCTTCTCTGCAGAAAAACTTTTCTTGCCACCTCCTCGGAACACTGTAATATGGAAATATTAATAATGCATCTTCAGCCACTGCTGGGGCGGATCTATATAATTGCAACAGAGAAAACATTCCTCTGATATTCACAAACTGCACCATAGTTCTGAATAATAAAATGAGCTTATTTGGCATAGTTGGATCAAAAGAGGCAGCTTGCTGTCTTGAAAACAGATCTTACTTTATTTCTCCATACCACTTCATGCATTGTAATTTTTTTTTCATTTTGCATCCTTGTTAATGTAAATGTATGAGTTCCCACGATTCTCGCCTTTAGCAATAGGTTTGTCTCGTGCTTGTGATTCATCATTCCACCCATTCTGCGGTTTCACTCTGCATACCTGACGATTCAATAGTTCTTACTTACTCCCTCCTTTCCGCCAGAGTCACTGGAATGAGGTTTCCGAGGAATACTGAATGAAAAATTATATTATTATTGTTAAGTGTTTCATGAGTAGTTTTGCTGTCAAGCACATTTATCACAGCTGCTGGGGAGGGTGGGTGGAGTGGAAAACTGGAACCTGTACTGGAGGGGGCGGGGGGTGCATGATGGTTTGCTTTTGCCTTTATCAGACTGATGATGAGGGAAGATAGCGTTTCCCGGGACAGAAGCTCAATAGTGCCATCAACAGGTGCAGCGAAGCGGTGCCGCTCCAATGCATCCGGGCCGCATCCGCTGAGCTTTTTTGGGGTGTAATGGTGAAGATTTATCAGAAATATGATCAGGTCATAAAGTGAAATATGCCACCGTCTCCATGGGGTCTGATGAAGGATGTATGAGGCTCGGGGATTAAGGTAAAGATGGGGCTGGCTAGAGTCCAACCTATTCTTTGCCAAGGTTAGTCTATCCTCTGGCCTTTAAAAACTTGTCAGCTACGCGCACACACACACACACACACACACACACACACACGCTTTGGCCTCAGCTTGCCTGTAAGCAAGGTTGAGGTTACAGCACAAATCTGACTCCAAAATCACTGCCTTACTCCCGCCCTCTAGCAACTCACACTTTCTCTTTTTACCTGCATTTTCTTCTTTTTTGTGTGTGTGGGGGGTGGGGGGGCTTGTTTTGTTTTTTCACTGGCAAACAGATTAAAACACACTGGACACACAACAAACCCAAACCACACAACAGAATAGTTCCTCCATAAATAAGTGTGGTCCATCCATCACGGGGCCTCGACGGGCCCTGACTGCCCTCTGGCTATTCCAACCCAGCAGCCCCAGCCAAAGCACGCTGGGGGACACACAAAGAAGGTCATCCTAAACCTCTGCAAGGAGAGGGGTAATAATAATCTCACTCTGAGTGTGCGTTTGCTGTGTGTATCCGTGTGTGTGTGTGCATTTCTTGATAGAGAGCAGACCAAATAGCCTACAGTGTGTTTAAAGGCATTGACTTTTTTTTTCCCTCTCCTCCACTTCACCATATAGATTTTTCATCTGTCCATGGCAAACTCCCTGACAGGGTGAGCATGAGGGCTTCAGTGTGTGTTGCATGTTACGGGCCAGTCAATGCAGGCAATGAGATAGAGCTCATGTAGCGCTGCGGGGAACAGATACAGGTTTAGCCCTTCAGATAACACCAGCAGGGAGATGGCGGAAAAGGGGATTGGAAGATGAAATGTGTACGTTTTTGTGTGTGTGTGTGTGTGTGTGTGTGTGCGTTTGTGTGTGTATGCATGTGCATGTGCATGTATGTGTTATTGTATGTATTTTCATTATCTATGAGTTCTCAGGGATTAATTTTTAATGACAAGAAAAACCTGTAAAGGAGTATCTGATGAAGGTTAATACATTTATTAATCAATACATTGATACAATACTGGTCACTTACTGGTGTCACTTACCTATTTATTCTAGTTTGTGTGTATTATTTATCTATATATGTGTATGTGTATATGTGTAAATATATATCTGTAGGTATGGGTATGTGTATGTACATATGTATGTTTTTGTGTGTATGGGCATGTATGGTGATATATGTGTATATGTATGTATATATATAGTGTATATATATACATACATATATATACATATATATATATACACACACACACACACACACATACATACATACACACACATACATACTTACACACACATATATATATAAATATATATATTATATATATATGTGTGTATGTGTGTATGTATATATGTATGTGCATGATTATATTTTTTCTTTTCTTAGTGGCTTTTTGATATTGTTATTGTTGCGCTGCTGCAACACATGAATATCCCCTATGGGGATCAATAAAGTATTATCTTATCTTATCTTATCTTATCTTATCTTATCTTATCTAGATGTTCTCTTATAAAGGTTTCAACCAGCTTGGAATTCTCTTTATTCCTTGCAGGTTTTTTTTTTTCCATATTTTGTTTCAACCAACCAGGTTTCAACCAACTCTTTTACAGGTTTTTCAACCAGCAGGAATTCTCATTGTTCCTTGCAAGGTTTTTTTTTTCCATATTTTGTTTTTTACAAAACCAAATTTGAAAGGGGGAGAGCAGATTCTCACATATTAATATGCCTAATTTCAGGAAAATCCCAGACTCTTACTGTCTGGGTGAGTTTCTCACTACCTTATTCACTTGTTTCACAAACTTTCCTTAGCAGTGCGGCGAGAAACCGAGAAACCGAGACATCTTGACGTGTTGGCTGGAGTTGTTCAATGTGAGAAATTTAAGAAAAGGAACATACAAAGCTGAACGATATTTCCCTCTGCTTTCAGACTTCCACCCTTTTTTTTTTTTTTCACAAAACACACGTCATGAAAAATACAGTTGACAGTCCGTCCCGAAACCCCTATGTGAATGATGATGTTGGGACTTGTGGGACCCGGCGTTCTCTGGATCCGTGACTGAAAACAGAATTTTGTCACGGTGCCTTTTTGTTGCCAGGTGCAAACTCCTGAAACTTTTTAATAAACACAAAGTTTCTGTTGGCTGTGACAGCTACTACATTCATTTTTTTTCCACATGACTTAGCGTCACTGATGCTGATGCTGGCAACTGCCATGGCAACAGCAGTGATTGACACATTTGTGGACAAATCGCTGTTGAGTTTAGATGTGGGATCTGAAAGAGAGCCTCACCAGAGTTTGTCGCCGTACAGGATTTCTTCGTTTGGTGTCATTTTCTTTTCGCTGCCACTGGTGGTGGAGGTGGGGGGAATGCAATTTTCTGTCTTTTTTTCAAGAACAGAAAGAACGTGATGTTTTCTGAAGACTCTTGGTTCCAAGCAGTTCCTCAGAGGTTATTGTTTGGAGATAATAATAATAATAATAATAATAATAATAATAATAATAATAATAATGATAATAATGATAATAATAATAATAATAATAATGATAATAATGAGTGCTGTACATATGAGGAGAGAAAATCAAATGGGCCGGAGGAGGAGGGCTCCATGTTTTCTGATTGCGCTCGGAGAACCCGAAGAAAACCCACTCAGACAAAGGGAGAACATAGAGACTCCATACAGACAGGTCCCCTTCATTCATTATGTCTTTCATTTTCTATACCCCTTATCCTGTACACAGAGTTGAAGGGGGGCTGGAGCCTATCTCAGCCGTCATTGGGTGAGAGGTAGGGTTCCAGTCGATCACAGAGCCATACTTACAACCATTCAACATCTTATTCACACATTATGTAGACACAAACCGCCATTCATTTTCTCATGCATCTGTCATAAAGAGACAACCATTCACTCTGTCACTCACACTTCTGGGCAAACTGGTCTTCAGTTGACCAACTGCATATTTTTGGGAGGAAACCGGAGAACCTTAAGGAAACCCAAGCAGACACAGGGAGAACATGGAGACAGGATCTTCCCGCTGTGAGCTGGAAGTACTAATTGTGACATAGCGCCACTAGAAAGGGGGCTGGGGGGACAAGAAGACACACACTCAACAACACTCAGGACTCGTATCCATATGCAAACAAGTGAGTGTTCAGTTCTACTGTAAAGACTCATTAGAGCAGGTCTGCCTGATGTCAAGGGCAGACTGTTCCACAGGGTTGGTGCACAAAAAGAAAAGGCCCTCTCACCGATAGTCTTTTTCCGGACCTTAGGGACAAAAAGGCCAGAAACCCCGGGGGGCGCAGGGCACATACATGCACAAATGACTTCACCAAGTCAGATAGATAAACATGTTGCGATGCCACTGACCATTTGAGAGGTGAGGAACCACCCCTGAAAGTCTGCTTCTCGCCCGACCAGGAAGCCAGTGGACAGAGGTCAGCACCGTGTCAGGTGTTCAAATTGAGAATTTTAAAGCCACTGGGAAATTCAGAAAACAGGCTGCTGCATTCTGGGCTGTTTGCAGGCCTTGGACACTCTTCTCAGGCAAGCCAGATAAAAAGACATCACGATAATCCAGTCACGGTGTCACGGATGCATGGATTAAGATCTCTGCGTCCGACAGGTCTGATCCTGGATGGTAGATGGTGACTCCGGAGACGTGTTTGAAATGAAGGTCGAAAGAGAGCATCCTGTCAAAAAATACACTGAGGTGACCAACCTTGTCACTGCACAGAATATCACCGTCACCAAAGGACAGGGTGAAATTATTGTAGAGATGACACAGCCTCGCTGGTCCAATGATAATGATTTCTGTCTTGAGTTCAGAAGCAGGAATTTTGCCGATAAGCAGCTGCTGACAGCAGCCAGACAGGCTCAGTGTGGTTTAAACTTCAGTCCTGTGTCTGGACGGATCGCTTTCACCAGAGTCCCCAGTCGGAACGCACGGGTGTCAAATGGGAAACCAGTTCGAATGCTTGCCTTTAACAGTTTCAAGTATTTCATGACAAAAAAATTACCCGCACTTTCAAGAAACATGAGCAATATTATCCGTCAAGAAATATAAAGCCGACTTGATATCAGGAGTCAAAGATGTAAACTAAGAAATAAAAATTCTCTTAAAACATGATGACTAAAAACAATATAAAATATAAGTAAAATTTAAGGTTTGCGTGGAGGGAGTGTCTTTTCCATCCATTCCTACATAAATCTTCTTAGATTTATTGCAAAGTAACTAATGTAGTAGAGTGTGTGCTGCCATATTGGAATGAGAGAGTCAATGGTGGCATGTCTCTATGAGGGGGTCAGCGATCTGCTGGCGGCCAGCCTGACCCTGAGTGCAGAACGAGGGGTATTGATAAGGAAAGAATGAATGAATAGTTCCGTCTTTATGATAGTTTTTATGAATTAACTTAGATGCAGAAGATTGTCAGTAGCTATAAAGTAGTGTTTAAATTAATACTTTTACTCCAGTCGCCTTAGAATATTCACCACAAACACTTCATCTTTGATATTCGGATCGAATATATAGCCTATAATGATAAAAATTTGGGGAAACAGACGACAGAACAGGGAATCATCCTCCAGGACACACAGATATCCAAAATAATCTAGTATCAGGCAGCAGCTGGAGAGCTTAAGAGTAAAAATCTGCACGCTCACATCCACATGACACGGGCCAAATCCAGAAATCAACCTATCAGTGCCTGAAAAGACGAGCATATACTGATGGTCCAGCTCAGGGACAGTGAGAGGGGATGCAGGGCGGACAGAGGCACATGGTGCGGAATCCAGTCAGGTCACAAAAAAAGCAAAGTTACAAATGTCTAATCTATTGGTTGATAATCATGAAGTACATTTACTCAAACATTACATCTTAATAAGAATTTATGATGCCTTTACTTGATCATATGTATATACTTTAAAATCTGCGACTATTTTCTGACATTTGTAGTTACTCAGATTAGAATTTTGCATCCCTTCCCTATCCAGAAAAAAAATGTCCAAATGTGTTGGTTTGAAAATGTACGATAGAGTGAAGCATTTACTGTTTCTTAATGGGCTGAGAAATTTCCTGTGGCCTTCCAGCTAAACAAGCTCTCCCTTAAAACGTCTTTTGTTTAGATCGAATGCTTGACCAGGGAGCCCTGGAATACGCTGTGTTTCGGAGATTTTGAATGCTGCCTTTTTGCAGATATGAGGCCCTCACAGGACTGCCATGCCATGATCAATTTGGAGATTAAACCTTCCCAAAGCGTATAGATGAGTCAAAATCACTTCGGCCTTTCTGCAGGAGTACAATGTGACATGCGAAACACAACACGGCGAGAATTTAAACAAAAGACGTGAAACCCAGAGAGGGACTATTTTAATGCATAAGGGTCCCGTCACTGGACCACTTCTAAAAAATTTGGCTGATAAAACAAACCAAGTAAGGATTTGAATGTAGGCCTTTTCTGTATTTATTTAATAAGGGTAAGTAGCTGAATGCCTCGTTTCTTTTTGACTTTAACATGCATCTCATCATACTAGTTTCTAGTTTAGCTGTCATTTCATTCGTTTACTTTCAATGCTCACAGTTCATTTCATCATTGACAAATCTGTCAATTATTCCCTCGGCTGACCAATCAGGTAATTGGTCTTTAATTCAATTTCCTCGCCCGCGCCGCTGATTTGACCAGTGTTGTTTTTGCTAATAAAAAAGACGTCAACAGTGCTATATCCTGTAGGGGGATCATTGTTACCTCTATTGAATCATCTGGGTGTCCACTCTGACACAAGGAGGTTGTACTTGAAGGCATCGCGATGCCAAAGCTGACAGAAGACTTTCACCCTCATCATGCGTCTTCTGTCTCAGCAGACTAATTGGGAATCACTGTCAATTATGTCGGGGAATTTATGCAACATGACACATGCTAACAGCGCTCAGGGGTCCCGTGTATCCTCATCTTGATCAGAAGCTTAATGTGGTGTCCTGCTTATTTATGGGCGCCTCTAACCTTTAAGACGCAGGGAATGAGTCCAGGAACGGTCGGCGAGCCCTGCGATTTATGTCCCCTTGTAAAATACGATTAGTCTCAACCTCTCCGAGGCACTCTCCTTTCCGTTCGATATGGTGCTGTAATTTGCCCAGCTGATAAAGAAAGGATTAAGCAGAAATTAATGTAGATTCCAGCATTGAAAACAGGGATACCCGGTGCCAGGGTCCGGATCCGCCAAGGGGTTTCATGACATTGAAAGGCGATCCTGAAATAATTGTGATTGAGCAACTAAATTGTCATTATTGTTGCAAAAGCTAAAAATATTTTCAGATATTATTACTGAAAAATCTATAAGCTATTTTAGTGATGTATAACAACAGCACAAAATGAAGTCCAAAAAAAATGTAATACCACCATATTATACAGAATACATCCTGACATTTGCCAGACATTATATGTAAACCCCATCGTAACTACACTGATATTGAGGTGAATAGAGGTAATAGGTAAGGAAAACTAAATTCTTATAATCATAACAATAATAATACATTTTATTTAAGATGCCTGACTCAACACTCAAGGACACCATATAGACATCTACAAAAAATACAGATTTAAGAGGAAACAATGAAAATATAACAAGTGATAAAGTAGTCGAAAAAAAAATTGAAAAATTATAAAGTATGTTTACACAGCACTTCTGTATATGTATATATTTGTATATATATACATACATACACATACATACACACTATATATATATATATATATATATATATATATATATATATATATATATATATATATATATATATATATATATATATATATATATATATATATATATAAATATATATATAGTTGAGTAGTATTGAAATGTGTGTGCAGGACAGAGAACAAACTGTACACCTCATTTCCCCTGTGTCTCTTAAATTTGAAGACAATTCAGCTGAAACTTAATGAAATGGGTTATTGATATGTAAGACATGAAAAATTGTTTCTTAGCATGCTTGATACTCCAGCTATTTATTACTATTCTGGCTACATATAATATATGTATAGCTTCGTATCATAAATCTGAAATTTCAAGGTCAAATCGTCGTGCTTTTTTATGCATGTCAGTCAATTGGCAGCATCTGTGAGCCACATAGTCGGCTAAAGGCAGCATAAAATGTTTATTAGTTTCTGGGCACTTTATCGTTGTATGATGTACATCGCCCTTTGCCTCATTCAGAAGAAGAACGCAGCTGCAGCCGTGGATGGCCAGGTGCCAGCGTGCACATCCCCGCAACACCAATATGCGGCCTAATAGGAAGCGAGGGATTCCAAGGGCTGGTTCAATACCTGTTGCCTGAGTACGTTAAGCCAGTGGCCCCTGTGGGAAAAAAAGAAGCTTTGATGCAAGTGAAAGCACACTCTTTGTTCTGGTTTTGCTATGTAAAAAAATGAAGACTGGGTCAGGGCCTGATGTGACTCTGGGCTTTTTCACATCACAGGAATCATCTCAGAAATGCTGGGAGTTGTTCGATGAAGCACTGGAGATGGTCAGAGTTCATTGCATTGGAGTTTTTTTTCTCACACGTAAGACATAAACTCGAACCTGTTCCAGACCAGAGTGATTTTTAAACTGGTTTGCTCATTCTTTTATACCATAAAGCCCTTCCCACTCTGTTTCATTGACTTAACATCTCACATTCATTGGGCTTGCCCGCCTTACGTTGTAAAAAAAAGAATATCTCAACTTCTTTGGAAACAACGGACTCTGCAATTCTTCTCCACAACAAATCTTTTTCCCAATATGGCAATATGGCACCTTCTAACGGCGTCTGGAAACACCCCACCATGCCCCCAGCAGTTCCGCTACCTCGGGGGTCTTTTGCTTTATTGCTGTCACCCATCTCGATCAGTGTGGTATATACTGTATTAGAGTGACTGTTTGCAGACAACGTGGTGCAAAATGTCCTTAAGCAAGCATCATTGTGCTTTCCCTCCTTAGTTTCTACCGGCATTCGGCGTACAGCTGACATTGGAGTTGACTGCTTGAATGGTTTTCCTCCTGCAAAACTGCCGCAAGCAACAAAAAAGGTAAGAATTTACTATCCATGTCAGCTTGTTCTGCTGAGAGTCAGAGCTGAAGTATCCAGTAATATGCATGTGAATAATGCGGGGAAGCAGGCCCTCAAAGAGCTAATGAGATCTTGTCAAGATGCCAGTGTTAATGTTCGCAGTGCATAGCATTCCTGAGCGAAGCCACAATTTCTATATGATCTCAAACTTGGAGCACACAGAGAGGGTTTATTTGGAAAAAGAGATGAACTCCCCTCAAGGCAGAGAACCAAGGACCATAAAAAACTTTTCCTCAGTGGAGAAATTCACATATAATGTTGTTTATTTGTTTGATGCGTATTGTCAACAGGATGCACTGCAATGCTATATTGTGGCATTGACGTTGAATTTCCAAAGTTGCCCACTCTTTACAAATGTCTCCATTCTCTGACAGCTATTCTATATTTCATTTCTCATGTTCAATTAATCTTTCTGTGATTTGAAGGTCACAATATTGCACTCATCATCGTTTTATTCCGCGTCTTCACAGAGCTGTGCAAATGTTGCCTGAAACAACGCGCAACAAAGGGTCAGTGAAAAGCACACATCATATCGTCATAGCAGCCTTTTATTTTCTTTGATGTCATGTCATTTTTAAATCCCCATGCACTGATCATCGAGAATAAGATTGAATAATACAACTGTTTTTAATATATCTATATGTCTGTATATTTTTCCACTGTGACTAGATTCTGATCCGACATTATCTCGAAGAAATTCTTAATCTTACTAATATGCAGTTTCGCAGGCGCACGCAGTATTTTGTTTTTGTTTTTGCAACAACTCCAATTTCTATCATTTATTCCATCCATTTCTGCTGACATTTGATTCTCACACGTGACCTCCTGCCCTTGTTGATACCGACAGATTGTAAAGGTCAGGTAGAGGGTAGCGATGGCGTGATATGGGGACCTTTTCTTAAAGTATTAATATAGATGTTTTAAAAGTTTGTGTGTGTGTGGGGGGGGGGGGGTCATTGATCAATAATCTGAATTTAATTCAATAAAATGGAATAGTCAGTGATTATTCCAAACTCTAAACAAAATTCCTAAAGAACACTCATCCAGCACTCATGCTCTCATCATTAAACTTCTTATTAAAGTCATTCAAGTTGAACTATAAGACCAGAAAAACACACCCACGTGATACATTTAGCTACATTTAGCACATACTTTTTTCTTCTAGAAATTCAAGTCCAGTTCCCAAGACAAGAAGATTTCGACAAGACTTCGCCATGACCTAGATGACTCAGAACCTCCACAGGCACTTAGCTACACACCTGAATGTTGCTGTTATTTGCTGATGATAAGAACTGCAAAATTTGAAATAAAAAACAAGATCAGAGAGGTGAACATAAAAGTTGATGAAAATGTGAAAAAAAGGATCAATTAGAGTAGTTAAAAAATGTTATTTCTGAGTCTTTTAGTTTAGGAAAATCACAACATTTCCTTCATTTTATAATAGCTCCACACAATATTGCATGTATTTGTTAATCTTTCAAGGGTAACCTTGGCTGCATAAAGGAGCCGAAAAGTCCTTTATGTCGACATTTCCATTCAGTGAACTGTGCTGCTGGATATATGCATAGGAAGCACTAAAAAAGGCACTTTATTATGGTTCAAGGATACTCAGCCTAGAAGAACCTAATATACGCCTCACTGCCAGCGAAGGGAGGACAGCAGGTCGAAGCACTCAAGGAGAGCAGAGCGAGGTGTGAACATACAGGGTGTATTTACAGTGAATAGATGGCAGATGAGATGAGGTCTGGCTTTAATAGAGCAGAGACCTGTTCTCACAGCCAGCTGCCTTCAGAGGCCTCAGAGGAAAGGTGCCAAGGAGAGGTGAGGAACGAGGAGAGGGAGCGGGGCTGGGGTGGGGGATGTTTGTGTGCATTAAGAGTTCTTTGGGCCCCAGCAAGAATAGACCCAGATGAATCGTCACCTGTGAGGCCCATGCTCAAGACATCATTAACAAAAAGCTTTCAGAGAATTCAAAGCCAAAAGGGGAAAATGGTTGGGGTTTGGTGAGGGAAGTGTGTGAGTGTGTTCGGGCGAGCTGTTGTTTGTTCATATGTTAAACCACTCCAGGACAGATTTTTGTGTTCTTCAGCAGGATTAATGTTTGTCGGGAGGTTGGATTTGCCAAACTGGTGAGCACTGACTATCGCAAAACCCTCCACTCATAAACAGGTGCTCGTCTCACTATCGACGTCCAATGAAGAAATGTGTTCAAGGGTCAGGGACAGCAAATCAATGTAATCCCTTCTCATATTAGAGGAAAGAAATTTTCCGGCATTTGGTGATCTCTTATTTTTTGAACAATGGACATAAGTATAAAAAAAAGTCACAACCTGCATCCCCTATCGAAAGCGGATGGAAAAAGTGTTTTTTTTGTTTTTTGTTTTTTTTTCAAAAGCTTTCATGGCAGAGCCATCCTGAAGCTTATAAGGCGGGTTTCTGTAACTGCACCAAAGCGTTGTGCTTATGTACACCGCCTTGCCAACAGCGTGTGCATTATGGGATTCTCCTCCATTTTTTTATACCTTCTTCTAGACCAGACAATCATCTGCCAACCACAGTGGTAGCTTCTGTGCTGCTGTTTACAGATCTTTCCCCATAATCTCCATCTTTAGCTGTCCAAATTAAGCTGAAATATGCTTATTATTGTTTATTGTTTATGCTGATGTTGCTGTGCTCCCCGTCAGTGTGTGTGTGTGTGTGTGTGTGTGTGTGTGTGTGTGTGTGTGTGTGTGTGTGTATGTCTGTTTGCGAGTTTTACACAATCTGGGTCAGTCCATTACTTCTGGGTCTGTCCGTCCTTTTTGAAACATCTACAAAATAAGTGCAGCTTGGCGATGAATCCATTCAGATGCGTTTTTCTTTTTAGGACGCGGAATGCTCCATTGATGTTGATAGAGACCTTGAGAAAGTAGATTCAGGAAAGCAGTCGGAATTGTGTTCTGGTGCGTTATGTTGTGCAGCGATATATGCTACTTTGTGAGTCCTTGAAAAGTGCTTGAGTTTAACTCAAGTATAGGCAACAAACTTCTCAGTTAGGTTTTTGAAGTTTGGTAAACTAGTATGAATTGATGCTGGATTAGAGTTTTTCAACACTGAAGTAAAAGTTGAAACCAGTTAACTCTATCATTTGTGAAAATGAAAGAAAGTTCCTGGAAATGGGTCCTGAGACACATCTTAGAGACTCTCCCAAATGTCATCCACACAGGCAGGGCCTCCTGTCAGAATCGAACCAGGTTAGGTGGAAGCTCTAACCACTGCACCACCACAAAAGTAAAAGCTTGATATGAATATTTAGAATTTTTAATTGTTTTTTTAATGTGTTTATTATATATGTACATATATATGTTTGTTTATTTTGTAAATCTTTTATCTCCTTTTATAACTTTATGAATAGAATTATGGTTATGAAAGGTTGTTATTTTTATTTTGTATTTATGGTATTTTGGCTTTATTTATGTTTTGTCAACTGTATCTTTCCATCTTTTCTAACACTTGGAACCTGGAGAGAAAGACTCATTAGCCTCTGCATTTAGAATTCTGTGCATGGGATCATATACGAGACCACTCCTTCCTACTATCAAGATATCTGTCATTTTCCCTCCGCCTCTCTCTCTCTTTCCTCACACACACACACACACACACACACACACACACACACACACACACACACACATGTGCGCAAATATACAGCCACAAACACGCGTTCTCCCACATTTTCAAACACAGGTCTGAAAGCAGCTTTTCAACCATGTAATGGGACGGATCACTGAATGGAAAGCCTGTGATGTATTCATGAGCATCTTAAGATAACCTCTTCAGTCCCACATTTAGAGGGACAAACACACACATACACACACACACACACACTTAGGTGATTCTGGTCCTTTACAGCTGTGAGATAACGACAGTTACCCATGTAAATTACCCCGTGCGTGCACAGACACACACACACACACACATCTTTTTTTACTTGTGTTCTCAAATTCTTCAACACCAATTTGACAGCTGCGTTGGCGCTTGCCAATGATGTCATGCAGAAAGCTTTTAACACAGAGAGGTGTGTAATATTCATAAGGAATGCACCAGTTACTGTGTAATAGACGGCTAAAAGTGTGACTGTGAGCAATACTGATCGGGTCCTTTGGTGATGTGGTCTAATATAATATTAATACTAGCTGTGTGAGATAGCTTCTACCCTGCTGTTTATTCTGCCCCATTTCTCACATGCAACCCACTCCCTCATATGCTCGTGCTATGGCACAGATTCCCAGTTGGAACTTGTTCAGTGTCATTTCTCATACCGTAAACAGAAAACACCTGGGTGAGCATCTTTTTAGCTTTCCCAGATGTGTTTCTGTTGCTTCAATTTAAAAGTTTCATTTGTGAGAATATCATTTCTGAATAACCCAGCTGCCCACTGACATGATTAGCTATTTGGCTGTTGTTTGGTCAAACTGAGACCAGAGCTGAATGACAAATAGTCGTAATGTTTAAACAGCAGAGGAGCAACAACGGCATAGGAGGAGATCACACATTGAGTCGTACATGAATAAGTCTGGGATTAGACCATACTCAATCCCAGCTTGGCATGAACAAGGCAAATTTCTCAGGTCTCTCCTGGTTCATGTCAGATTTCCAGGGGGTAAACAATGGCTGCATTTCAAATTCTCCTCTGGCCGGAAGCAGCTAGAATCCCAATGCATTCAGAAAGAAAGTAAACTACAACATGCTGCCTGGAAACCCGATCTGAAGTCCAGCAAACATACATTTTTTTTCTCGTACAAGCATTTTTTTTTCCCCATTAAAAAAACAAAACAAAACAAAACAAAAAACGGTGTCCAGGTCATTAAACACCATTTGGCAGCACCAGCCGTCTTGTGTTGGAAAAATCTCAGCAGCACTGAGCGGTGCTTTATCCTCAAAAGCTACCGGCCTTGCTATCCACCAATTCAAAAATCATGACATACGGCTGGGATTCTTGGGAGCTGGTTGAGGAACCAGAGGGAGAACTGCAGATAAAGGACAGATTGCAGATACCATTCAGTTGGGGAGTTAATCAGTGAGCCGGTCAATGAGAGTATTGTGAGTCATTCAGCACAAAGCACATTCTGAGTGAAAATGACAAAAAGCGGACTGACTCAGGACAGGGCTTTGATTCCATGTGGGGTTATGGTGAGAAGGGCCTCATTTAAGACACATCAGACACGGGTTAACCAAGATAATGTGGTCAGTCGATTGGCCACTGCAGTCAGTGCACTGAATTCATGCCCATCTCCAAGAATTTCCAATGTCATTTTCATCTGTATTAAAGAAGCGCATATAGAACACATATATGCTGATGATATATTGATGCATATCACTTATTTATATGTCTGTGATCTCCCGATATCAAATTCAGTCAATTTCCGCAGAAATGGTCCTACAAAGAAAGAATCAATTTCCACACCTCCTCTCTCTCTTCCTCCTGATTTTGTCGCTGTGTGACTTAAATCCTTTAAAAGCCACTGACGGATGCAATAGAGGTTTTAGTTTTATTTTCCTGCCAACATTTTTTTTTGAGACGCTTCGCCGCACCATGAGGTCTCATCCATCTTCCAAAGATTTCTTATGGCACACAATAAAAAAGAAAGATAAGTCTTATACCTCTCTATCTGCTCTATCGGTCACTTTTTTTGCACCTCCCCGGTCACTGTAGACCACCTACATCCTCTGGATGACTCCATACTGTCTATCATGTCTTGTGTGTGACAGGAGTGGAGTTGCAGAAAAACATAAACTGACCAACTGAACGCAACTGGGAATATGTCAATTTAAAAATCACCGTAGTACTTTCCAATAACTTCTCTTGATTGGATACACCCTGAAGGATTCACTTATCAAAATACAGTAAAATGTTTCAAAAATTGTTCGACATCTTTAAAAAAAAACTCCTAGCCCATAAATAATATGTTCTCTGCTTGACTTTTAATCACGAGTTGAAAGCCTTTTAGCTATCATTTATCTTGTTGGCATTCACACAACTGAAGTACATGTAAGGAAATAGCTTATTATGTGTGTTACATTGTCCTTGGTTGGTTTATACTTGACAGTTCAAGGTGGCTGATTATTAAAAAGAGAACACATGGTTTCACTCGAGCCGGGAAAGATTGATGAATATGGTTCGTTGGGGATGATGTAATGTGACGTGAATCAATCGCTGAGGCCTCTTGTCAAAAAAGTCATGCGGCGGCAGGCGTGAAAGTGAGGAAGCGTAGGTGCCGTGCCACTCGATCGAAGTGAGAGCAATATTCTTTGCGGCAGTCTGCTGGGGAGGAAGCGCCCTTCACTTGTACCTGCGCTGTACGAAGTTCTTTGTGATGCTGTGGAGAAAAGGACACCGCGCAATTACAGTGGATGATAAAGTACAGAGCATTTCATGAAATCATTACTGGCACATGAGACTCCTCTCACTGAAGCTGTTCTTGCCTGCTTTATGTAGGACAGATGGTTCACACGCAAAACACATTTCACATCGCTCACTCTCAATTAATGGGTGTTAATGCAAGCAGTCTTATGTGTAACACAATTCACTTTCGAATTCCAAGGTGAGTGTACTCTCAAATTTGAATATTTCTATACTATAAATATCACACATTAATATACAGGTAACCCTAATTAACACTGAGGCATGAACATCCTTGAAACTCCATTGTTTTTTGTGTTTCGTCAACTGCTTATTGACCCCTGACAACTTCACCGTTCCTGCTATTTTTAATAGCAAATCCAAAAATGTTGGATTAACATCTCATGGTTTGTTGTTTTGACCTGTGGGCCAGTGTCCAGCTGAGATTGACCCCCATTAATAATAAGCCAGATGCTGGTTTTGATGCTCAGTGCTTGGAAAATGTATATTTATTTAATGAGTCTTTATAATGACAAGCCCGCTGGCCATCTGGAGACCGGGGAAAGACCTTGATGAAGAGTAGTAACAGCAAGAGGTGAGAAAAACTGTGGTGTCAAGACAACAACTGGAGAACCGCCTGCCATCACGGAACTGCAGGTAACAACATTGTAAAGTTGTCAGAGCTAACTAGTGCTGCTTTTTTTTTTTTTTTTTGTAGAAGTATGAGGAACAATACTTACCGGTAAAAGAAAAAGAAAAGATGGGGACAGGGCGTGAATACTATGTGTCCCACAAATTCAAAATACTGCGTCGTCCAACACTGCATCAGGCTGCCATTGCAGATCGTGTCAATTCATGTGTAACAGAGGTGGAACACCCCATTGGCATTAAATGTATGTGACAGGACAAAATTCTGCTTTTCGCTGCTGAGAAATGAGCACACAGCGGTAGTAGGTATTTTAAAAATGCTGCTTCGTTGGTAATTCACAAACTTTTTTTTCTTTGTGACTGCAGTGCATTCACTGACAATGTGAAAGAGCAGAGGGGGCTGCCAGCTGCTGCTGTCACTGAGACAGGTTTAAATGAAAGGTGACGCACAAGTTGCAAATACACGCGCACTTACTGTGTCTCACTTCTCAGTTACTCGGTGCCCCAAGAAAAATAGAATCATCTGCATGAAAAACAACTGTAATTGATTCCTTGATGTATATGTTTTGTTTTGTTTGAGAAGTGCTCATGCAGAAACAGATGCAAACTCAAACTCCAGTTTCTTCCACCAGGAGTTTGTTTTGCCATCACTGAAACAGTTGATTCTCCGTCAGGACAGTTGGAGCAGCTGCACAAACATAACAATTTGTCAAAATCAGTAAAAAACACTGAGTCCCAGTAACAGTCACATGGGAAAGCTTTGAATAATGTTTCAAATAAATGAAGTAATTGTACAGTGCACTTTAAATTCAGTTCATGTTCTTAATTCCTTATCTCGCTCAATTTTGTTCCCATTATTCCGCCGAGTACCGCGTTCTCTTTTTAAATAATTATTTTTATTTTATCTCTGGTTTTAAAAAAAATAATTATTTCATTCATTCCTTTATTTCGATTTATGCAAATTGGCTGCCGAAACTGCTATTTTACTGTGGGATTAATAAGCCGCGTCTGTCTCGATAGGTATCGGTGGAGGAGGAGAACATTGTTGCACCTTTTCCGCACGTACGATGCACCGACCTGTGTTTGAGGTCAGACTCAGCTTTTTCTTAAATCTCCCTTCAACTTCAGCGTCATTTCATCTCAATTCTGTTTTCCCCTCCAGCCAGCGGTCAGCTTGGAGGAAAGATCAATTTATAGCTGAGAGATAGCGGCTCCTCTGCATCTTTTATATGGGGACCTCATCAAAAAAAGAAGAATATTTAAAGGAAAGTGAGGAGAGCTCAGTCTGCCGTTGAAAACATAATCATTCCTTCAGCCTCATACAGGATTGAGGTTAAGAATATGTTTAATTTCTTTTGCATCAACAAGCTGTTGCCAATGTGACTCCCACTCCCGCTCACAGAGGAACGAGAATTCTTCTCCCACAGACAGAGACGCCACGGAGGGACATCAGGAGGCAGAATGGCAAAGCCCGCAGCTTCCAACATAAAATATACCCTTTGCTGTAAACCGGGGTTTTAATCTCGACATTCTTACCTGCACGGCTTTAAAGCAGTAAACCTGTATCCATATCAGTATTCAAGAACAGAGGCCAGACTAGTTTGTCGTTTGAGCTCTCGTGTCTCACCATGTCCCCTCTTGTCCTGCCTGTTTTTTTCTTTCTTCCTCCCCGAGTTGTCGGTATCCTCACCCTGTTGTTTCCCACCATCACTCCATCGCTCCGTAACTAATGGTCCTTAAATGCAGCTCCAGCTGTCGCGGCGCTGGGACCGAACGGCAACAATCATGAGTTATTATCGGCAGCGTGCTGACTGATTGTGCTAATGTCCGTGCTGATCGTATTAATGCCAAGACTGATTGGAACACATCCATCATAATATTCCTTGCCATGAAGAGGCAATAACTGGCATTACGCCGATAATGAAAAAGACTGTTAGTCTGAAGATTAAAACTAAACAGTGATAACAAGGGACTTCATATAGGGGAATTAGTGAGCACATAAGGAGAAAGTGCTGCCCTGCACCCCTCCCCCCACTCACTGTTCTGACTTTCTGATGACGTCCTTCCTTTTCCTCCTTTACATCCCAGTTCATCCCAAATAACTAATTGCCAACTAAATACCCTATTTTCAGCCTCTTTCAAAACTTTCACTCACTGGTTCAACGCTCTTCCTTGCCGTGTCCTCTCGCCCTGCGAAATCCCTGCAGCAGTGTCAGACCCCCCCACCCCCCCACCCCACGCCCTTAATTCATCCTTTGTTTTCAATCTGTATCTTTTTCCTCATTATCCCTCCTCTTTCGCAACTCCTCGTCATCTTCATCCGACTTCTCACAACCCTTCCCGCTCCTTTCCTCGTTTTGTCAGCTTTTTCCTCGACAGTCCTCGGTTTTGTTTTTTCTCTATCTCCCTCTCTCTTTCTCTCTCAATTTCTTCCATTCTCTCATCTTCTATTGTTTGACAACCCCAGCTGCTTCACCTATTAATACCCTGCAGCTCCTGTGTCTGTTTCTGCATAACAGCGAGGGGCCCTTACACTTTATGAGAGAGAGAGGTGGGTGGGTGTTAGTTGGGAGGCAGAGGGGGAGTTTGAAGAGTTTTAATGAGCAGTGCTCGCACTTATGACAGGATGGGAAAGTGATGGAAAATAAATGCGCGTAAGCAAAACATGATGGGTAGTGTGTGTTGGCGGGTGGAAAGTGCACGTAGACATTACTTATTCAATTTTATTAATTTATAAATGGGGCGGGGGGGGGGTGAGACGGGTTACTTTGTTGGCATCCAGTGAGGAACGGCAGAGTAGGGGCCCATCCGGCAGAGACACTGGTAACTTGTGCAATTAATATGAGTGGGTACATGTATACAAAGTCTGCATGTGGGTCTGTGTGTGCGTGTGTGTTTGTGTGTGTGTGTGTGTGTGTGTGTGTGTGTGTGTGTGTGTGTGTGTGTGTGTGTGTGTGTGTGTGTGTTAAACTGATGAATGGCCTCGCTCTTAATGTTCTCAACCGCTCGGTAGACTAACTAGATCATTTAATCACTCTCTCCCACCCCCCTCCCTCTTCCTCCTCCTGCTGCTCCACACCATATCTGCCTCCCTGCCAAGGCATACTGCGGAGGTTGGGCAACAGTTATTTTACAATTCATTACCCCCCGGGTCCGCGCAAAAGAGCACACTAGCGCAGGAGAGAGGAGATCTAGAGGCGAGCTGCGTCGTCCTGCCCGCTGCTCGCAACTTTGGTACGGTTTGACAACGGGGAGGGGTTTTAGGGTGGAGGTGGGGGCTCATCAGGGATCAGCTCTGAGCCCCCTTCTAGTTTCATTACGTTGATGGACAGGCTGACAGAGGAGGTTAGACGAGAATCACCATGGACCATGATGTTTGCAGATGACACTATGATCCGTAGTAAAAGCAGGGAGCAGGTGGCGGAAAATCTGGAGAGGCGAAGGTATGACCTGGAAAGGAGAGGAATGAAGGTTAGCCGCAGCAAGACAGAATATATGCCTCTGCATGAGAGGGATATAAGTGGAGCGGTGTGGCTACAGGGAGTAGAGATGAAGAAGATGGAGGATTATAAGTACTTCGTGTCAACAGTCCGGAGCAATTGAGAGTGTGGAGAAGAGGTAAAGAATCGCGCTCAAGAAGTTTAGAACAGATGGAGGAAGGTCTCAGGGGTAAAATGCAACAAGAGAGCAGCAGCCAGAGTGAAAGGAAAGGATTGCAGTTGTCTGGTTTAGAGACAGTGACAATGATGAAAAGACAGGAGGCAGAGGGGGAGGCAGCAGAGATGAAGTATTGAGATTGGATGGATGGATGTATGGATGTATGGATGGATGGATGTATGGATGGATGGATGGATGGATGGATGGATGGATGGATGGATGGATGGACAGGATCAGGAATCAGTCCATCAGAAGGACAGCACATGTAAGATGTTCCGAAGACAGATTGAGGGACATGTGCAGTGGAGGGATAGTGAAGATCTGGGTGGAAGGATGCTGAGAGTAGAACTGCCGGGCAGGGGGCCTGGAGGAAGACCGAAGAGGAGATATTTGGATGGAGTGAAAGAGGATCTAAGATTTGTCTGTGTGAGAGAAGAGGATGGAGAAGAGAGGGTTGGGATGGAGGAAGATAATTCGCTGCGGCGACTCCTGGAGGAGAAGAAGAGGAAAAGAAGGATGTCTGAAATTAGTGTTAACGCTGGGCAATCGTTGCCACAAACCACAGCAACTGAAAGAAAGGAATTTTCGGAGCCGCTCTCAAGTTCAATGCATGGATGTGTTCATCTGGTCTGTTCTTAACTGGAAAAGACCGGCTGCAGATTAAAGAGTGGGCTTTATTTTTATCTTTTATTCATATCATATTTTACAACGTGTGATCATAATTTCACATGTGTGTGCGAGTGTGTGTGTGAGTGTGTCGACAGCAGTAATGAGCGCCGGGCAATGGGATACCCAAAGGCAAGGTTCCCTGGCAGGGTCAGACTCAAGGTCGTCTGGCTCCTATCCAGGCGTCCAGCCTGCAGTCCGCGGGAACACACGCACTGATGGAGCCGGTGTTAAACAACCGAGGGAAGTTGTTTGCTCGTTTTGTGAATAATGCTCGCAATTTTATGGGAGGAGGGGGGAGTTCTCCCATTTTCTTCGTCCCTTAGTCACAAACACACTATCACACAGAGAAACACCCTTTATTCGTCCCCAAAAGAATGAGAGATTCATGCTCCACCAGCTAAGACTCTTAGAGTCTAGGTTATTAATGAGAGTGCGTCCTTACAACACAACAGAGGAGAGGAGGAGGAAATATAACAGTGGAGTAGGACAGTAGGAGGGTGGTAAAGGAGAACAATAACCAGGGAGGCAGGAGGAAAAAGGGGAATGATGAGAGGTGAAAAGAGAGGACAAAGTAGGAAAAGGCACAGGTGGGAAGGTGAATATCGGGGTTGGGGGGGAGCGAAAGGAGGAGTGAATTAAATAGGGAGAGCAGAAGAATGGGGCAATGTGGTAACGGTGGAAGGTGGAAAATAAAATAAGTGGGGGAAAATGGTGGGCTGAGAGAAAGGGAATGAGAAACGAGAGATGGATAAGAAACAATAAAGAAGGAATGTGGACAGGAGAGACGGGACAACTGGAGCCAGTGAAAGGAAGAAGACAAAATGGCATCAGTGGAATTTTTTTTTTTTGTATAATACAACAATAAACAGGATTAGGAGAAGATTGAACGGAAGAATAGATTCGTGAGGAGAAGAAAGCATGATTCTCTCCGGAAATGTCCCCGTGGCGCGTGGTCTGGTGTGAAGACAGCGCCATCTAGTGGCCAATAACGTCCGCGTCTCCGGGGGCTTCATCTGTACCTGAACGGGGGCCAATCTGGAATAAATAGGGAAATACACTTAGGACTGTGTGTGTGTGTGTGTGTGTGTGTGTGTGTGTGTGTGTGTGTGTGTGTGTGTGTGTGTGTGTGAGTGTGTGTTTGTGTGCATGTCCTTGTGAGTTTTCATTAAATGTGATTTGTTTTGACTTCTTCCCTTAAAAAAAGCTCAGTTTAAAGACGACCCTCAAGACTGATTTTTTTTCAATCCAAGGATATTCCACATTTTTACCAGCGGAGAGAAAAAGATGCTGACCTTCTCGAAAATGTTTCACCCACGTCACGGCCACACACACACAGACACACACACACATGCAAACACACTAACTGGATGCTGAGGTGGAGTCAGGTCCGCGGGCATCCGCACAGAGACATCACATTAAACACAACCAAAACAGATAGACTTCTGTAGGTGAAAAGAAGAAAATAAGTTTTCCTTTTCAAGACGCGGCAAAATCTCCATTTCCCCTTTCTGAGAGTCTTATTATTCACACCCCGTGTTTCAAGCTGGGCCTCGTGTTTGTGTGTCACCAGTGGGGGAATCATTTCACATCAGATGGAAATGAAGTGTCTCCTCCTCCTTCCATTTTCTCCTCAGCCTGTTTCTAAGGTAATCTGCTGATGTTTCATGGCATTTCCTGAGTTATCAGCCTGTGCTAGTTACTCACCCACTGTCCCGAGGACAAGGCGAGACCAGCTGAGGGCTTGTTTTTGCTCCTGATAATGTGGAACTGACTTCATCACCACACTGCTGTTTATCTGAGTGTGTAAAATGCAGGCAACCGCAGAGCTCGGGGCACTCGCTCAAATCTCTTGAATGTGTGTGTGCTCATGAAGTAAACCTACAGGACGGCAGCGCTTAGCACTGCGCTTAGCACTGTGAGTGTTGCTTTGACTGAAATTTCAAACTGGATGAAATTATAGAGTAAATAAAAAGACGTGTCAATGCCTCCATACAATTCTATTTGCACTCATGTTTTGACCGTGCCAAATGTGTTTCAGACAATTTGAATGGCGAAGCCTATGTATTTTTCTGTTGAGTTTTTTTTACTGCTAGTTGGAATTATCTTACAAACCAGCACTACAAAACAACATTTTCACCACCTAATGGGAAAACATTCATTCATTCAGTCATGCTTCTCCTGCACTCACCCACATACAGAGACATACTACCATTCACTCTCTGCAACGTGGGGAACTTCCCACCTGCAGTTCACATCTGCAGCATGTGTTACCACAAGGTGACCGGTAGTCAATGTTCGCATATCATATCTGTCGGGGGACCTGAGGAGACCGGTTTTAAAGAAAATATATCGCAGCTTATATTGCTGTTGTAAGATAGAAAACAGATGACAGGTGCTATTTTTAGAAGTTGACACTGGATCTCTACCACCCGCACTGGCTACAGAATGCTCTGCTTCTGTGTCCGATGTCGAAAATCTCCTTGAGCTGAACAGCAGCGTACGGTATCAGCCTGTCAGATGGCCCTGGAGCCCATGCAGACTGGCCGCGGGGGCCTGCCCCTCCGACGTCTGCTGTGTTTATTGAGATCTTGACTGACATTCCCATCATTTGGACACATGCTTTTGTTAAGACATATTTCTCCTTTGCCATTCATTGTGCACTGAAGTCTTTCCTCCCCTATTTATCTCAAAGATGGAGCCTCTGCTGATCTCTTTTACATTCTCAAACACAGGGCTGACATTTCAATCAGACAGTTGGCCGTGGTGTGATTTTCCAATTTCCACATTATGATAATTCCACTGACCCTTAACTCCTTCTCTTTTCCTCCTCAGCGACGATTACAAGGACCTTTGTGGAGGTCTGTGCTCTCCAAGCGCACTTCTTGTGGTGAATGTGATCTGCGGAGCATTATAGGACCAAAGCGATAAGCTCACTGGCATCTAATCATATTCTGTGTTCCTTATCGGCTCCAGGACACAGGCTGAGGACGGGGAAGGGGGGGGAGTGGGAAAGCGGAGCAAATATGAGAGGGATATGAGAGTTTAGAGGGGACGGGGGGAAGAACGAGTGGAGATTTAAGGGTCTGCTGCACTAAAAGCATATAAGGAATCAGTGCCAAGCCTCATGTCCTTATTCACCCCACCACACACGCAGCACACCCCCCCTTGTGTAAGAAGAGCTGCCACTTTAATACAACTTTGCACTGTGTGCGTGCATTTGTGTGCATGTGTGTGTTGAGGTTATCAAGGGTGCTGAGGATGGGTGGTAATTGAATAATGACAGTAACACCCCTGATGGATTACCTGTCACTCTTCCCCCTTCTCTCTCTCCATCACTGTCATCCTTCTCTTCTCTGCCGCATTCGCCTCACAACCCGCGGTCAAATTGTCTCCTGTCCGCGCTGTCACCCGTGCCAGCCCAGATAAAGACACACGCAGACACACAAGTTGACACATCAGCACGGATTCACATGCTCTAAAACGCCGCCGTAAACATGTGCGCACTTTCACAGGCGTTGTCTCAGAAGACAGACATCCACATATCGTACACAGAAAAACAGCCAGGCAGGGATTAGGAATTCAGATGCCCCTGGGTACAATATGTTCCAACTCCCCCCACCCGAAAAAAAAAAACAGTAGAAATGACTCCAAATCCTTTGTCTCTCTGGAAATGACGCCCACAAGTTGTTGGAACATTTAATCAGCAGGAACAGATTTTGTTCTGTTTTTTTTGTAGTTTTGCATACATGCATTTTTGCATGCAGTTTTATTCAAGCAACATTTTCTGACAATACTAAGATCGCCCAGCTGTTCACATCAGCAGGGCATTATCGCTATTCTTGTATCAGCTTCGCTGAGAGCACGTACCTTGTTTAGGCTGCAGGAATATGGATGCAAAGTGGGTTTGAATTGTGAATTTAAAGGACCGGTGGAATGAGAAGTATGTCAAGAACGTTCCAGCCTACAATTTTGCATTCAAACATTGTAATTTGCATTCATTAAGACGAGCACTGAGAAGACTTCCCGGCTCAGATAATAAAATACATCCTTATAAATGATAGCCTTCTGTTGATACTGCTGTCGAACCCCTGCGTACTTTATGCAATCATCGCGGTGTGAAACTTTCTTTTCATCAGTAAATCTCGCATAACCTCGAGTGCAAAGCCTGCTTAAAAACCCATATATACAACATACAGTGGTTCCCCGCTGTTGTACATGGCATTCTTCAGACAAACACACGATTCAGCTCGTCTGTATTGGTTCCGAATTGTGCCTTATTCCCTGAAAGAAAGTTCGATTTTAATTTATTCTTCTGAAAAACTGTTCAAATATTAGTCGGTCTGAAAATAAGCCTTCTTTTTTTTCTGCTCGTTTTATCCGAACATAATTATGGCAATAAAGTTCTTCCAAACAGACCTTCAGATGCAAATTCAGTGCTGTCACCCCTGTGGGCCGATGACTCTGCGGTCAGAGTGCAGTAGGTCGGTAGGCAGAGCGTTCATCGCCTGCCACATGAACCCGCCCACACAGCCCTAATACAGGTTGACAGTTGTTTTCTTTTTTCTGCAAACAAGCCTGGGGTTAAATCTCTTTTTGTTTGCTCTATCAGATTTTCAGCTCAGTCATTAATCGGATTTGTAAATGGAGAAAACTTTGCACGTCCCTGCTGCACGGTTGGAAAGTTGATACTCTTGTTGTTTGTTCATATTCTAGGTTGATTGAGGAAGCATCGTTGGGGTTTTCTCAATAATTTTTACCTTTCATTATGCACCCGTTGTGACCAGTGCAGAGCATCTCTATACATTCGCCCTCATCCAACAATGAAATTTTATGTTCCTCATTGAATGTTCAATGAATCCTCAGGGCACTTGCAAATAAAATCAGCACAAGCTGAGAAAATCTCATGCTCTCTACCACGTATTAAAATGAAAAAAAGACTAATTACGTATTAATTCACAGCAGACTCCTTCAGGGGAGTCCTTCACCGCAACAAAACAAAATACAAATATATACTTAATGACAACAGCATCACTAAAAAGAAAGGGTATTTTTTCAGTCAGTGTGTATGTGTGTGTGTGTGTGTGTGTGTGTGTGTGTGTGTGTTTCTATCTTATTAGAAAAAATCCTTAAGGCGAAAAGAGCCAAAAGTTTCATTTCATTAAGTCTCCGATCATCATAGTAAAATCCTTGCAAACAATCACCTCGGAATCCTGCAGAACCTTTCTCTGAGAGGACCGGGGAACGAAATTGCAGTGTTTTTCTGAAATCATTTAAATCCCCATTTGCATCAGTTAATGTTGAACATGTGTGTCCCTGTTGCTCATATTCAGAGGTATTTACAACGGCACTGCTCACTATGCACTCGAAGAACACTGCCTTTTTTTCCTCTCTTTTCCCTCATCCCCTCAGGACAAAGTCTCCTTTGCAGAATCACACTGCCACTTAAGGACAAGGGTGAGTAATGCCGCAGATGTAAATGCAGTTCATGTGGGCGTGTGGAGGAAAAGACTGTTTCAAATATTTTTGACAAGTGTTACACCCTGCATGTGAGCGTTTGTTTGAAGGCAAAAGACAGCCTGTGCTCGAAGGTGCTGTAAAAGTTCAGATCCATAGGCAAAATGTGGATGAAGTTTCTTTTGTTTTTCTCGCGGGAGCCCGAGGAAATGCAGAAAGGCAGTCAGACATGTTGATTGAAAGTTAAAAAAAAAAAAGGTGCCCCCTACAGGCGGAGAATTGCTTGCCTGTTGAGAAAAACAACTGGACATTTCCAGTCCTCCACATTGAGTCAGTACTTTAAAAATGATAAACCTCCCAGTTTTACTGCATAAACTGACACCCCCTCCTATTTCTTTTCGAAAGCCTCTCTTCATCCCATCACCACTCTAAATCTTGATAAGCTGTCTTCTATCAAACTAATCTTTCATTTGTCCAGCAGAGGACATACATATTCAGTTTCAGCAATCATTTTTGCCAGTTTATACAAAAACGTTCTTACTGAATACCGCGCAGTAATTAATTATGGATTGCTCCCTTCTCCTTTATGGTAGTGGAATCTTATTCAGCTTGAAACTGCATTGCTCCTGGGGTGTTTTGCCATTTTCCCCCAAATGGGTGCATCGGGAGGAACAGAGAGAGTGAGGGCGGTTTTGAGTGACACCCAAAAGAGCCTTCCCTCCTTTTTTTTCTTGCTGTTATAAAGAAGCTGCCCAGCGGTGGTTTGATGTTGATAATATAGAGCCAATGAAAATGTGGGACATTTTCTCAAGTGGGAAGTGGGACAGGGGGGATAAAACGACTGCACGGCCCACCATAAAGTGGGACACCTGGTCATTTTATAGGCCGAGTGTCTTTCTAAATCATACTTTTAAACCGACCGGGCTCTGTTAATCTGTTGGTCTCATCAGAAAGCCCACACATTGTCACAACATACATTTCTCCTCTCCGCGCAGCGTGGAGGAGATGATCACCAAGCAAGCCTTTATTGGTGAAGAGGGACAACAATTCCCATTTCAGTGCAGAAATGTATCCTAGAGTTCAGCCTGAAACCAATAACAGGCTTCATCAGTCTGAGATGTACACATTAAGGGGTACATTCAATATATGGGCTTTTAAAATCAATTAATTCATTCATTGATTCACCATCTATACAGCTTATCCTGCAGCGGATAAAAGGGTCACATATGGAGACATACAACCATTGACCCTCTTATTCACATGTCAGGGCAATTTAGGGTCTCTAATTAACCCAATTCATGTTTTTGGACTCTGGGAGGAAACCAGTGCACCCGGAGGAAACCAATGCAAACACGGGGAGAACATGGAGACTCCACACAGAAAGGCTTCCTGTTCGAATCAAACTGTGAGTCAAATTCCCTTTCATATTTGTTTTGGCCTTTAGGATCAAGAATCTATCACATCCTTCGGCACAAGGTCAGAAATATCTGCAGATGCGTTTCTGTTTTTATCGTTGTGTTTTTTTTTTGTATTTGTCACTAACTGATAGGTGGCCTTAAAGAAATGTAAATGCCCAATAGTCTTATTTTGTTCCTGAATAATTTTATCAAATTACTTGTTTTGATGATCTGCCAGCATTTTTGTGCCTTATGCAGCAATCAGCTCGTTCTTTTAAAAAGCCTCGGGAAAATGTCTTTTGAGAGAAAAAAAAACTGTCAATAAGTACCTGAAAATGAGCTTAACATGAATCATATATCAGCTAGAGAACATATCAAATCTAGCGGGAAATTAGCATGCAATTTAGCATACTGTTTTTGGCAACAAGAAACTATTCTTGTAACTGAAATGATGTATTCTATGCTCAAATCAATGATGCTGATTCTTTTTTTCTTTTTCTTTTCATTCCCTTTTTTTGCTTGTAAAGGGCCTGCCTTGTAAATGCCCAAACCTTGATTCAATAGCCAACACAAATACACCCACTCAAGACCACAGAACAGAAGCTTCTGACTAAAACCTATCATAGAATATGTTTTTTTCCGCCACAAACAAGGACTTAGTCATTTTAGGAAGGATTCATCTCTCGGCCAACGTTAAGAGAGGGAATCACCCTCGCCAGCCAGCTCTCTGTCACCTTGGAATTACATTTTCAACCACTCAAAACAAGAAAATACTGCTCCCTGCAGAAATATATTTTTCTTTCTAAACTGTTGCTGGCAGTTTATTACCGCTCAGACATATTCAGCCTGTCACATCTGCAAACTGAATCAATAGCAGGAGAACTACTGAGTCAGCCTGCAGTCATACAAGAACGAGAGCGACACAAATACTTTATAATCTGTGTCTAATATCATTTATTATCAGATCAATTTACTGTGTAGATTCTGTAATGCTAACAGATTACATAATGTCACTGAGGAAATGAAACGCATTTGTGTGACAAGTCTCCTTTTTCTGACAGACTATCTGCCTGCCTGCAGGCTGAAGAACAGCAGCGACGTTGGGTGATTCTGCTGGTGAGGAGCCACACGTCGTCACCATGGAGACTTCGCTTTCGTTTGACCGTAAAAGATTTATGAAATGCCTTTGATCAGTGAATCAAATTCTCCACAACTGCTTTCGAATATAACTTAACTAACCTATAATATAAGTTATATCTATATTTGAGAACATGTACATAAAGGCCACATGAACAGTTCACTTCTAAATTACTTGTCACTTTCGGGACTTGTATTTTTCCAAAGTTTCAGCTTTACATTTACTTTATCTGCTTTACATTCTTTACCTTTATCTATTTGACAGCAACAGAACTCAGCTCACTTGTTTCACATTGAGTTTAAGGGCCCTAGATTCTAGAGTTTGAAGGGCATGTTGTTAGTCTATAAATCAATAAAAACTTTTTGTCAATAAATTAATCAATCTTAACTCACCCATATATAATTTATATAATCTTATAATAGTATCATCATTTTTATATAATGATGATGACAATAATTTATAGTATTTTATCAACATGTAATCTTCCATTAAGTGAATAAAAAAAATGTTGGATATTTTGAGACTGACAGTTTTTCTCCCCTAGTACTCCCTTATATAGACAGAAATGGTGTCGAATACATTTTTTTTCTGAATTAAGACAACCATATAACTTACCAGAATAAAACCAGACAGATGCACGAGACTGTCTCTGTGAGCAGATGAAAGAGTTCCCACTGGCTGCAAAATAACGTCATTCCATGAAGTTGTGTTTGAGTCCTTTTAATACGCCTAAAGTTTCACTACTTAAACCTTTTCAGTGACTGGGTGGGAAAAAATCCAGGCGGTGAAATCTTTAGTGGAGGAATAAAAGGCTGCTGAATGACTTTCCAATAGTTGAGAGACTGCAAAGAGGCTGAATGGGTTGGTCTTATTGGTGCATTTGATCAAAATGTCCAGTGAGAGAGCTGACACCAGCAGTACTGCAATGCAGCTCTGGCAGCTTGCAGCTAAACAGACTTTCTCTAAGGGGTTAATATTGCAAAGCAGATGAAACCCGGCCATTCCGCCCATGCTCGGTCGAGGTCTGCATACATGTGATGTTGCATCACCTGAACACCTGTGTGGTCCGGCTATCTGCATCAATGAACCTCAGAATGTCTCCACGGAGGGCTTTGTGTGTGTGAGTGTGTGAGTGTGTGGTGTTTGTGTGCGTGTGTGTGACCTCTATATTTTCCAACGTCCCTCTGTCCAAACACTTCCAGTTGTCCTTGCCTCCCTTTTTTCCAAACATCCAAAGTAGAAGACAGTGGACAATTTCTGAGGGAATCTGTGTGCACAAGGCAGAAAAAGTGAGAATGAACAAAACGGACTGTGACGTGACCGAGATTTCATCAAACAAATTTAATTTTCTCACAGATATATAGTGAGGATAATTGGAAATTGGCTAGGAGGGAGAGGAAGATTATTTTCTTTATCTCTATTTGTTTAATTGGTTGGAAAAAAATGAAGGTTTGCAGCTCCACACTTACACGCAGCCAGTCATATTTATATCAGACCTCTTTAAACGATTGAACGGTAAAAATAAGCAGCCCCACTGTTACAGTCAAATTAGGAAAACAGATATCGCTGGGTAGAAAAAACCCTTGCGGTCCTCATTAATGAGCTGCACAAAATAGCTTTTCCTTAATAAATGTGACATTAATCGTATCACTTGCTCTCACTTGGGGAGTATTTGCACCAAGGAGCCAATGCAAGTAAATGGGACCACATTTTATTTCAACGGAAGACGTTGGCTTTGCATATTCACATCAGCTTCTAAGGCTAAAATTATTATTTATTTTCCATTATTGTGGAGTCAAAAACAGAAATCTGATGAAGAGAACTCAGTCCAGTTTATTGCTAAGCTCTACTATACAGACAGAGAATAATCACAGAAGCGATGTCAATTAAAGCCGAGAATTGTGTCGTTGGAGTGTATGTTATACATTTCACAGTATACACGTCTGTTTTTCAAGAAGGGCTATGAGGATTCAGCCCTTTACAATATCTAATTACAATCCCCAAAAGCAACATTGTGCAGCAATCTTTATCTCAGACTAACAGTTTCAACGAAGCCGGATGCTGCACTGACTTCTAATTTCCAATTTGCATTTTGTGCATTATATTCCTACTAGGTTTGTAATGCCGCATTCAAGTGATACAAGCTAAGTCTGAATTATCTCATCGTCAAAACAATGCAGGGCATTTGAAGAGAAGCCAAAAGAGGGACTCGAGATTGTTAACTCATCCTGATGACTATGCTATTGTCCGCTTCGGATTCATTCATGTGGAAGATTTAGGGAAAACTTTTACATGCATTGGAGCAAAAATGTGGGAAACTTAGTCGGCACTGATGTGAAAACAAACAATCTTAATATATGACTTAGGATTTGTGTGTTTAACCACTCAGTCGTACATTTGGACAGTGTTCAAATTTTCCAAGGGAGGGAGGGTGCAAACCCAACTATCGACGGAACAACCGGCAAGTGTCGAGAATAGTTTTGGAGCAGTTAAGCCAGCAGAGAAGTAGTCGTCAGTTGCAGACCAATGTCTCGACAAAGCCGGAGTCTATTGCCGGTTCTGCCGCTGCAGCTTGTTAAGCGAACCATAGAACTCGACCCTGCAAGTCAATTAGACCCGTGGAATCAAGCGACATTTAGATGTCAGGTTTCACTAACCCGGCTTACATTTCCATGAGAAATTCTGAGAGGAGGAAAGCACTTGTGAAAAATCCATGATAATATGTCCTACCACCTACAACTACATAATGTTGCTTTAAAAATGTCAGGAGGATAAATGATCCTATGTATTTTGAGATCACAATAAAGTGTCGTCATACTAACAATACATTCAGTAGTCATAGCTACTGGATAGATACCTAACACAACCCTGAAAAGCACAACAGAAGTCTATATTATCTATTTTGTTTCCATGGATAATTAAAAAATAAACAATCGGAGCGAAGGGTTTCGATGAGCCCACTCGGGGAAATTAAGGCAACGCAAAACTTGTCGAATATTACAAATGTTTTTAAAGAAAGCTCAAGGTTCCCCGTTCCTAATCCCTTTTTCCAAAGTGTATAATTACAGTAACAAGACACCAGGAGCTGGCACAGCCCGGTCCATGATACCAAACGTGAGAAAGCAGTGATCCAAAGTTGTGAACTAAACAAGCCTTGGGAAAGCGGCAAGCCTATCGACACGCAAACACACGGTCCCGCGTAGTCAGATTAACTCATGTGCACACATGTCTCTCTCACACACACACACACACACACACACACAAACAATATAATCTTGCAATTAGGGCATAAGAGCTGTGGGAAATAGTAGATAAAGTACGCGAATACACAGTAACTGAGACCTGCCCGCTCAAAGTTAATAGCACCCATTTGCTCAGTGTCAGGAAAATAATCTGTGGGAAGAGGTTTGAAGCAACAGTTTCAACAGAAAGCAATCTTCCAACATACCTTACAGGGGAGGAGATCAACTTCGAGCGAGTTTAAGTTCAACATGTGAATTATACAAAATCCTCAATACATAGCACTCATTAGACAGCATTTTCAATCCATCACATTAACTACTTGTTACTTTTTTCAACCAATGTCAGTTTTCCATCTGTTCAATTTCAAAAGGTATATTTTTCCAAAGTTTGGGCGATGAGCCCCTCGCACCAGAGTCCTACCCTGCCGGCCATCATTAAAGATGCACTTTTCACAGAGGACAAAGACATAATGACTCAGAACGGGCGGTGGTATTCAGGGAGAAGCCCAGCACAAAAGAGGGGAAATGGATGTGACATGGAGGCACTGAGTTACAGAGGGACACAGATGGCAAGGAGGGAAGGCAGAGAGGAGGCACAGAGATGGGCTGGAAGTTGTTGCGATAGATGTCTTCCTCCTGTTTCATCAGCAGAAGCCTGTTGGACGGAACATGTGATAATGAGAAGAGCTGCCGGGATTGTACGCGCACACGCACACACACACACACACACACACACACACACACACACACACACACAGGCACAGGACCACCCAACACCTACACACATAACTTTAACTGGTACAATAAAAATAAATTTGCTGTGCTTTTGTTTTCCCTTAGCTTTTAAATACAGATTCCCTAATTGCCACCTTTACACACATGAAAGGGAGCACACAATTCTCACCTTCACACTCAAAGGCCCGCAGTGCAGTGGTGTAAGAGTGGCCCAGCCAGGAGACGAAGCTACCCACAACTCTCTGCAGGTGGTGGGTGGTGTCGCTGAAGAGCAGATCAGATTCAGCGTAGCCTGCTGAGCTGAACAGGCGGAAACCCGCTGTGGCATTACCAAAGGCATTCTGCAGGAGGAAGTGTGTGACAGCGCTCACTGCTTGAAGGCGTATAAGGTTGTGCAGAGGCCTGCACTTTGTAGATGTGTGTGTGTGTGTGTGTGTGTGTGTGTGTGTGTGTGTGTGTGTGTATGTAAAATTTATATACCTTTTTACACACTCTATAGAGAGATTTGAGAGTTTTTCTATGTATATATATAGACAGACAC